>CALNHX010007504.1:0-33737 GCA_940337035.1 Agriotes lineatus | reverse complement strand
TGTTAAAAAGAAATAATAAACAAGCCTTAATTTAGTTAGCTGGGGTTAATTGGGCTCCCAAAAATTAACAGTCTTTATCAATAAAAAGTTACAATTTGTTACCCAAAGAGTGTTTTAATTGTTCTCCAACTCGTTGTGCATATGTGGGTGTATAATTTGTCCAGATAGTGAATCTCGGTGAAAAGGGGAATCCATCCCCAACAATTTCCAGAGTGCGTTCCACTTCGGAGGCCTTTTACGAGGAGGTACTACATCGACCAGCCAAAAACCCAGGTGCAGCCTTTAGAGCAGTCCCTCAGGATAGCCAGGATACAGAAATTAGCAGCAATAACCATCAGCAAGCTGAGAATTGAGGTGGCGTCACCTGAAACCGTTGCTCGACGAGGAAGCCTCCAGTTGCCAGGTATTTACCGCAGCTTCCAATTGCCGCAGGCCTTTGAAATCAAAAGCTTCATCAAGAGCAGGCTTTTTACAAGCCGTACGTGCAGATTCCAGTCCCCACGCACTTTCCAGAATTTCGTAATTTGCTTAGCATTCTTTAAAAATGCAGTTTGGAGCATTAAAGCGGAAATCAGACAAATGAAAACCACCGAGTCCTTTGGCGTTCTAAAACAAAAAAAAATTGCCAGAAATGACGTAACAGTGATTTGAATAATTTACCTGATGTAGTGTGGCCCTTCTGGTCTGTTTTGAATTCAATTTGCGCTGTTTTTTGTGCGAGCAAGCCATTTTGAGGTTGGATTAAATTGTAGGTTATAAACCTGTTTGTCATACAGTCATGCATATGTCATACTTGTTAATAATAATTATAGTGTTACAGCTTTGGTGAACCTAACCTGAGATTAAAAGTCGTTTCATGCTACACCGGAGATTAGCCACATTTAATTTGCAAATAAATAGAATACAAAGGGGCAATAAACCATTCTTTTAGCAAGTCAAAATAAATACAATATTTTTAATTAAACCCGGCGTGACATAATTAATTCATTATTGAAACCACTTAATAATGTTAGGTAATTTATTTATTAAATCAGTCCTGAATATAAAGGCTTTACCTATACCCATAGATTCTTCTATTATAACAATATGTAAGGTTTTTCGCTAATCGCCATAACAATTCTCAATTGAGGTTGGGTTTTCTTTCTGACTGCTTTTCTGCAATAGAAAAATTTTAGTTCTTAAGAATTTTGGTATTTTATTGTACATGTATTGATATAAATTGGTTATCTTTAACTGTTAGCTACATACTTCGAGAATTACACATTTAAGCTCGGCACTCACTCATTTTATCATAAATCGGTTAAGGCCCAAAACCATCTCAGGGTGTATTTGAAATTGCTACCTACTGTCAAATTTGAAAAAACGATTTTCGCCGAATCACGTCTGGTTTTTTATTGTACTGTTTGCTTGCCTATCCTGTTCAGTTTGGGTTGAATATTTTACACAACTGCTCCAGTAAACAATAGGGACCTAGTTTTGAGGTTAATTTAATTTCTCTGCAATTTCTGGGTGAGCTCAAAGAATATTGTTAGCACTATGTTTTTGGTTCGAATTATACATTCTACAACCCATTGGACAGAGTCCTTATACTACCATATGGAAATGCAGTTAATACAATGACATAAAACTATAGTTAGTGCAGGTTTGCAAAACTATTGAAGTGTGCTGAAGGTAAACTACACTGCATTTTAAGCAAAACGGCAAGCAATCTTCTTAAAGATCAAAGTTCTGAAAAGTACATTTTCAGCTAGCGTTTACTGCGAGTTCACGTGCGCACCGGGAACAGTGTAAATATCTCGGACCTTGTACGATACTATAGGAAGCTGAATTATGGTCCAACGAAAAGGGCTGCGGGCCGACAAAATAAGTTGTACTCAATACAGTAAAGGCTTTACCCCAAAAGTACACGCGGTTAAGTGAAAGGCGTGAAGAATAGTCCAGAACACCTTGGTAGGAATTGAAACCTCTCAAGTGTTACTCATATCTGAACATAACTGGAGAGATTCCTTGCGGGTGGCTTATACTTTGTAGATTCACTTGACGATGACTTGAAAATAAACAAAAAGTCTGTTTGATGACAAGGGAACGATTAAACAAGGCCTAGAATAAATCAAAAACACGTCAAACAATGTGCAAGGGGACAAAATGTTGACACATCTAAGACGGCAAGAGAAGTAAAATCCAAAGTAACCCACAGAACAAATGCAAATCCCACCCGGCAAATAAAAAACTCCAGTAACTAATAGAGAAAAGACAAGAGCGTAATCAACCATAAGGAAATGCGACTGTATATATTCATCCTACAAGAAAAGGAAACCACCTTCGACATATCTACCAAACAACCTCTTTAATAGTGTGAATAGATGATTGTCACACAAGGAAAAGCAACATTCCTTACACTACCCAAACCAACCATCCAATAAAGTATCAGAAATTTGTAGAAATTTCACACATAACAAAGTTGTACCTACTTTAATTTATTAATAAAATTAGGTTCTAATAACTTAACCACAAGATAGCCTTAGGTTAGAACTTGCGGGTAGAAAAAGCCAGATTTCGAATGAATAACCTGACGTTACACAAAGAGTTATCTTTTTGCAGAGTTGTTTATTTCTTTGCGGTATTATTGCAATATCAATACTTTTTTATTTTAACCTCCTTTTGACACAATGATTTAAATTAGATCTCTAACCTACCGACTAACTGGCTAGCGATCCCAATAACTGCAACATCCAATACTAGCTGTAAAACAGGTTCTACTATAAAAATGTTGCTTCTTCAAATAAATGAAAGAAGTTAAGATCATTCTAATGGGAAGTAAGTTCTTTAAAACTTTATATTTGTTCAAAAGAATGGGGAAAATGTTTAAAATATATAAATAAAATACTACATATTATCCTATAAAGTATTTGTGAATGTTATACTACTGTACTTTCAACAGAATTCGCAACGAAAAGAGCGTGTTATAAAGTATATCACATCATGAATTATTTTTTCTATACTCAACCAAATCAATTTTACTCTGATTTGCATCATCTATGCTAAGAACTACTACATTAGCAATGGAAGACACAAAAATCTATTATTCTTTCGACTAAAAAATAAATATTATTGAACGCATTGTTATCTATTTCATGAATTGTTGCAATGCAAACATCATTAACATAATTTTTGCATCCTTTTATCTGAAGATTTTGTGCCGTTCTGTGTTACAAAATAGTTAAAATTAACATTTCATAATTAAAAAATGGGGAGCTTGCACTAATTATTATTATTTTGCATAAATCTAAATTACATTATTCTCTTTAACCTTGTGAACTCTGCGACTAAAAGTGTATTTTAAAGAATTTGAATTTTATATTTAAAACCTTAAAATACATGCAAGTAGGTCTTCTAAAATAGCTTCAGATAATAAACTCTATAAACCATATCAGTAGTAGATTAGAATGGTTTACAAATTAAATCATTACCTTTATTCCTTTCATTCGTTGCTACTATATAATACCTCAGTTGTAGTTTTTTCACCTTTCAGGAGTTTAGTAAGCAATTTTTTTTTTAAATAAAAGTTTTAAAATATCTATAACACGTATGAATAAATGATTGATGTGAGTTATAACCAAAAAAATATTTCACAGTAGTAACCATTTAATGTATAATAAATAATAATAATAATAATGGTGAGGCACTAACACCCCATGAAGGAGCTTGGCCTGCAAGGTGGAAGGTTAGAGCTTCCGTATCCTCGCTCTCACACCCGGCTGTCGCGTGTCAAATTCATGACACGTGGTGATGTGGTGAGCACCACGCATCAGACAGCCGCATTATTACCCCTTGTTCTTTCGAACGCAGGTTCCCAATTATTTAAAGCGACTGGGTAGGCCGCCCGCCAGGCATCGATCTGGGATTTGAACTCCAGACTTCCGCGCCGCAGTCTGATGCTCTAACCATCAGAGCCACGCTGGCACTTAAATAAAGGGGAAGGAGTATTCATCGAGTATTTTGAAGTAAAACATTTGATAAACTGTCAATGTGTAATTTAGTTAACAGAAATCTACATACTTGATTTTGAGTTTGAACATAAAATAATTTTGAATTGCGGTTAATTAAAATGCACTTCCCAACTTAAGAAACACGGTGTCATGTTGAGATGATTTATTAACTGAGCAATTTTTTGGAGATTTAATTAATCATATGTTGTTATTATACCGGGTCAACAATACATAAGATAAGGTACATAATCAAACGCATCTTAATTAAGTTAAACTGATAACGAATAGAGTTTATGCAAACTTAGTCAACATTTTGATAACAAATAACATTTATAATTAATTTATTTGTTTAAATATCTATTCATAAGTATTGATAATATTTTACAAAAGAAATGGAAAGTGACGTGAATGGCGTACAGAAGAATGTATGAAAGATATTACGTAACAGAAATAGCCGAAACAGTGAAAATAAATAAAATTAACATCAAAAAATGAAACCAACACTTCAGAGAACTATATAGGGAACAAGCACACCCACCAGACACGAACATACAAGACGAAGGAAGTCAAGCAGAAATAAAAATTACTAAAGATTAATTACAAAGAGCCATAAAAAAGGCGCCAGGCCCAGATAATATACAGGGTCATTCTAAATGATGGACCCATTTTTAAAAATTCGTATTTATTAAAGTACAAATCCAAAATGAACAATTTTTGTACCAACGAAAAGAGGAAGTTTAAAAGGTTTTTTTTAATACCTTGTGCTTCACAGTAGCCATCTCAATGACAACTTACAGTGAAACGAAATGGCGGCCTATTGCCGCGCGAACTCTACCGGCCGCTTCTGGAACCATAACCGCCCGTCTTCCTCTTTTCTTACGATAATGCTTTAAAAAAAACTTTTAAACTTCCTCTTTTCATTGGTATAAAGATTGTTCATTTTGGATTTGCACTTTAATAAATACGAATTTTTAAAAATGGGTCCATCATTTAGAATAACCCTGTACTGTTATGGTACTCATACAGGAGTTTAAAATCAAATTATTAATATTAAAAAAATACAGTATTAAAATTACAAAGATGAATTTAATTATGAAATAGATATCAAAATTATTAAAATATATTTGCCAAAGAAAGGAAATAGAATTTAAAATGCAATTAAATGAAGCTACATAAGAAACAGTAGGATTTTAATGTACTCGTAATTTAATCTATCTGAAATGAAAAGAAGAATTGATGGCAAATACTTTTACGAGATATACTATTTAACATAGTGGGTATGAGACAAACATAATAAAGCTTATATAATCTATAGTGTGTTGGACTGTGAAATAGATGCTAAAATAGATCACTAAGGAGCTATTTATTGATTAGTATAATAAAATTTTATACAAAAAGATGTAATACAATTTGCAGTGGTTGAAATTATAAAAATAAACCCTTTATAAAGGTTTTAAAAAGCTATGTGGTGTATAAAAGGGTTAAAAATTTAAATAAAATTGGCGTTGTGTAAAAATAGAAGTAAAATGTTAAAAGGATAAAAGATGTGCAGACTATATGAATGAAGATAAAGGATATGGTGAGAATACCAAAGTAATACAGCTATAATCTACAAAAGCAAAGATCTGGAAAGGAATGCTGAACTGAGTTTATTGCCAAATTATATTGCATCATCTGAATTGGATAACAAGCACTGGTTTTTACTGGAAGTGGTTTACATCGAGATCATTAGCAGAGTGAGCGTTTTATGGTGTGGATAGAAGATTTTCATCAGAAGGAGTTCTAATTCGACAAGCTTGTCATTGAAGTGACATCTTATAACTTGCATCTAGTCGAGGTTCGTGATACTAGGTCGTCGGTGGCTTGAGGATTTTGGTGGGACGACGTGGATGGTGATTGCTGCTGGCATTGCTGCTAAACAGGGTTGGTAGGTGACTACTGCCTTGTCGTCTTTTTGGGCAAAGAAGTCTTTGAGTATCCAGGTGTGTTTTTTTACGGAGTTCGTGCAGACATTGTTATTGAAAGTTGGGAGATCTTGGTGAGGTTGCTTGGTAGAGCAGAGTGTCGAGTTCAATAACAGGTGACAGAATACAGGTATTTAAATAAAAACTGAAAGAAAATATAGAAAGAGTGAAGTGAGGTAATTTTAATTAAGGGATTGATATTGTTGAATGACAAAAATGTAACGAGCAAGTATTTGTAATTAATTTTGAACAAAAATAATCTGAAGTGACAGTTGACATAAAAATAAGAAAATCAAATTTCACAATAGAAGCAGCCTAGATTATAAAGAATCCGACCTGTGTTTCAGTGAGTTTTTTCTACCGAAGCTAGCCGCTTATTAATTCTTGATCATCCATAATTAAAAAGGGCAAATCAGTTAATTAAAATTCAATTTTAAAAGAATAGATTGAGAATAAACTAAAGTAAGGTTTAAGTCAATTATAACATAATATAGGTGTTACAACGTGGTAGAGTCATCATAACAATACAGAACGAACTTATAAAATATGGATAACAGCCTTCATAAATGAATTAATAAAACTAATATAACATCATTATGAAGGAAACAAAGATGCCAGAAGAATGGAAGAGTAGTTTGACGTTCCAAATTATAAAAAGGGTGATAAAAACGATCCGAATAACAATAAAGGCATATCCCTCTTGATTACCACCCAAAAACTCTTATAAAAAATAATCATCGAAAACTAGAACCATACGTAAAAATTAAAGAGGAACGACACGGTTTCCGCAAAACAGATCCAGTGTGGAGTCACTATACATAATTAAACAAATATCAGAGAAAGCGATCGAGTATAACCTATCTGCCTTCTTATGCTTGTTGACTTAAAGAAGGCATTCGATCGAGTAAGGTTGGAGGATGTAATAGATATATTGCAAGAGAAAAAGACACCAAGGAGCCTTATTAAATTTATATACTAATTGAATACAGGAACAACCACAAGAATAGTAACCGAAGAGGGCATGATAGATGACATCCCCACACCACTGGTATTAGACAGAGGGGCGCATTAAGCCCCATACTATTTAATCCAATTATGGACCAAATAATACAAAACATGAGTAACTTATGAGGATACGAAATGGGCCACAAACAAGTAAAAATCATCTGCTATGCCGATGACGCAATACTCCTTGCGATCACAGAGGAGGAAGATCGTCGGAATGGGCAGCTTGCTGAAATTTGTGAATATGCTGAAAAGCAACAAACAAATGAATTCGTCATATAGAAACAGAAAACTAATTAGTTAAAGACTTAATACGGTATATGAAATATACTATGAGGTCGTTTTTAAGAACTATCCTGCAATATACCTGACTCTTTCTTTTACTAACCTATGTAGGTTGCGAAGGAAGCGTATGCCACGATGGGCATAGCCGTGGAGAGACATAATAATAATAATAATACATGTTTTTTCTGTTTGTCAGGTACGTATATTGATTCAAACATCTACATGTAAAAGTAATATCTCCGAAACCTTCTTCGTGACTATTTAGGATTTTATTTTAAAATTTAATTTGTAACTGTAACTGCGATAAAAAAAAGTTCCCCGCTGAGTGAAAACATGTTTATTTACTAGCAACGTGATATTGTATATATTCGTCATAGAAACAAAATATGAAAAGCTACTCATAACTCCCAAGGGACCTGTCAAATTTTTTCTCCCTCAAACTCTTGGTAACCATGCAACTATAGGCCATGTCTTAGCAACCATACATTGAGGCAACCCTTGATGTTACTTAAATATTCTGATTTTAAATATCATTATGACATTTTGAAATTTCATACTATTGTTACTAATATGCTAGTAAATAAAATACTGTATGCACCACGGGAGATATTCATGTTTTTTACCCTCGGTTGTCTTACAGACCTCGGGCCAGAGGCTTTCGGTCTGTAACACATGTCAACCTCAGGGAAAAAACATATTCATATCTCCCTTAATGCATAAATATCTATTGCACAACGACCCCCATTCTATTTCATTCCCTACAGTTTTAGTAATTGTTGACTCTAAGTGCTGTTACTATGGTACTGATTAACTCCTATAAAAAATCGAGTCTTTACGTGTTTTGGAAAAGGTCGAAACATAACAAAAACTGAGTCTTTAAGGCCGCCATTTATGGAAAACGGCTGTTTAGAAACTTGCGAGGGAAGATTTTTAAGTAATCTACCTGCCTATGAAAGAAAACAGAGTTCTAAAAAATGTATTTTTCCCGCTGCTGATCATGTAAGTCAGTGATACAGTCTTAGTAACAAAACGTGTAAGTCGGTGATTATATTTGTTTGCTGCTTTTTCTTGACAACAGAATTTAATATTATTATTAAGTTCCTAAGATAATAAAATTAGCAAAGCAAGATTCAGATTTAGACGTTTGGTTTAGAAATTGCAAGTGTTTATGTGACATGTGACACTCACAGGTAACACGACTGACAAAAACTAATCCTGGTGACAGGTGACAAACCAAACGATTTTTTCAAAAATCTAGGAAAATTTCGATAAGCAGCGGGAAAATCTAATAAGATAACTCGGAATGTATAGCCCATTAACATTTTCGGCAGGTAACAAGCCGCGACTTCGCCTTGGCTTGTACTTGCCTACCTTAAATGTTAATAGGTCCTTACATTCCTTGTTACTTAAATAGCTATATCTACACAAATTGTTTCAATACCCACACGCTTGATCCACCACTTCTGCAACAGTTGCATTCTCTAAAAAAAACTTTCAGTTCGTCACCTGACAAGCACCTTTCCCTCACAGTTTTCTTCGGATTTTTAAACAAGAAAAGGTCACTAAGGTTAAATCAGTGCTGCAAGGAGGATACCTCAACTCAACAAATTCAGAACCCTGAATAATTTGCTGAACCTTGCGTGCCTTATGAACTCGGCAGGTATGCGAAAGCACATTTCTATGAACGTAAAGTAGCCTGCAACTCGCAAATGTTACACAAACAGGACAAAACGTTTAACAGGCCTTTATAAGTAAATGGTACCGCTGCTTGTCAACAAGAAGCAAATTAGATAGCTTGTTTTTTATAGCATCGTAGCTAAGAATAAGTACCCATTATGTTTTAAACTTTCCAGCTCTAAAACTTTTTTTATATAAAGACTCCTTCTGCAATGGATCAATTTGATTTTCTTGCACAAATTAACTTTGACAGCTCAAAAACGACAGTCAAATTTCAAATGCCATTATCAAGAATAACCATACTCATGTGACATACATTATATCCTATGTCGCGGATTCGAAATTATGACCCGATATATCTACGCTTTGATATTTTTCTTTGCCCAATTTATATGTGACAGTCTAATATCGGCGTCTCTTTACCATTTATTGTATTACTGTCAATGTATATAACAATTAATCAATAAAAACTTCTACATCATTGTGACTATGCAGATACTCGTAAGTGTATTATTTTCAAACGTCTACTTTTGAAAACCATATTTGCGAAACTTTCCCCTGACTTTCTCCGGGTTTGATTTTAAAAGTTAATTTGGACCTTAAGTAGATCGCTGAGGCACTAGAAACCATAGGTGACGGCGATGAAAAAAAGTTTTCCGGTGAGTGAAAAAAATGTTTAAACAACGATCCGTATTCCATTTCATCCCCTATAGTTTAACACCCATGTATTACTTTGATTATTTTTTACACCAAGAACTGTTCTAATGGTACGAACTAACTCCTCTAAAAATGTCTGCGTCTTTTGGAAGAAGTCGAATAGTAAAGAGTTGAATTTGCTTAAGGCCGCCCGCCATATTGAATTTTATGGATTTGGTATTTTTCGCTTTAATCTTAGATCCAAAGGAATGTCTATTCCTAATTTCAGATTTCCAGTTGATCGGAAAGTGCAAAAAAAATCGGTCACCTTTTCTTGTAATAGACTAATTTCATTCCCTATAATTCAACCCACATGTATTATTTTGGCAATTTTTGACTCTACGAGCTGTATGTATGAGATGGACTAACGCCTATAAACATTTCTACGTCTTTTAGAAGGCGTCAAAACGTGAGAGGATGAATTTTCTTAAGGCGACCATATTGGATCCGCCATATTGAATTTGCAAATGTGGAATTTTTCTCATCAACCCTAAGTTCCAAGGAATGTCTGCTTCAAATTTCAGGTTTGTAAGTAATCGGGAAGTGAACAAAAAAGTCGGTCACCTTTTCTTGCGACAGACACTAGTGGATTACACATATATGGATTATTTAAACAAAAATTCGAAGTTGGAGCAAGCGTATGATTCCATTTCATGCAATAAACTTTAACAATTCCTTTACATCTTGAAAGTCAAACCATTAATTGTAAACCTTGAAAGAGTTGTACAAAAAGAACATTGTGTTATTTATTCAAGTTGTAACTTTTATTTCGCTTTCGGGTAAAATTATAGGAAATATAGCAACACAAACTATATGATTAAGTTGGTTTTGTCAACGAGTTGCTTCGAAACTTCAAATTGCGTAATTAATAACATTCTTTTGCTTCAAATCTCATCCTATCTAAACGGTTCCCATAAAGCCAAGACTGTCAAAACATATTTTTATAGAATGATCAATAATAATTTCATATCTGACAACGTCCCACGCGAGAGCGAAATGGAAAAAGAGATCCGATAATTTATACGCGTCACTTATTTGGGGATTGATGAAATTATAAACAGCTATCTCCCGATGACAGCAAAATACGGAGCGTCAAACAAAATCAAAATTATTTTTGATCGCGCGATAATACGATTTACCTACTACTCGTATTTTCATTGATGCGGTATAATTAAAGGAATTCATCTGTTACGAGCTCGGTAGCAAGTTCACGTAGCCGAACCTTATCGGCAGATAAGGTTTGTTCAAATATTTATTAAGCAGTACAGTAGCTTTGTTCCTCATAATTTTTATTTAGATTAAAGCGCGAAACTGACCAATGAGCTTGTTTATCTAAAACCAACTCAGGAAAGGCTCCATGTAATTGATATTAGATGAAGGAACTTTTCCTTGGGGGTGTTTATTTTTGTGTTGTAGACGTATTAGCTTTCGAGCTTTGCTGACCTGAAAACAATAAAACCATTTGTGGGAGTAGCAACGTGACCTTAATTTTCAGGGCGTAAACAAACACAACAAATTGAATAAAAGTTAAATATAAGAAAAATTTATCACTAACTTCTAACTAAATCCCCTTAACTTATAGTCGATGCTGTTATGTTAATTAATTCCTAAGAGTACCAGTTGTAAGCTAACGACTGCCACCGAAATGATAGCCAGCACTGACAAGTTAATGTGCTCTCTTAAACACATCTGGCTGCGATCTTACTCACTATCAAACGCAAACCTATCCGAGTACCGACCGCAGCTAACTCTACAAGACCGTTTGACCGGCACCCCTAATCTTCAATTAATTGTGATTTACTAGTTTTTATCAAATAACTGATTTCATCCTACGGGTCTTTTTCGAGCTCTAGTTCCTTCTATTGTTTGGATTATAGGATTATTTCTATACATGCGTTCTATTCATTTGTAGCTTCTTTGTCTTAATGTATTTATTAGTTGTCTTCCTTTTTCTATTCTTTCTAGAACTTCTCTGTTTGTAATTCTTTCTGCCCATTCCTGTCATCCTTCTCCATACCAACATCTCGAAGGCTTCTAACAGACTTTCTTTTTTTTCCTATTGTCCATATCTCCGACCCGTAAAGTACTGTGATCCACATATAAGTATTAGCTAATTTTTCCCTTGTAGAGAAATTTAGGTTAGTGGATGTGAGCAATACATGTTTAGTACTAAATGCTACTTTAGCTTGTCTAATTCTGTTTTTAATATCTTCTCTGCTTCTGCCGTCTTCGCTTATGACGCTATCTAGATACTGAAAAGATGTTACTTGTTTGAGAGTGTCTTTGTCAATTTTTACATAAAATGTTTCTGGTGTCCTCGAGCACATCATTACTTCCGTTTTCTTTTTATTAATTTCCATCTTGTATTTCTTCTTAAATATCTCATCTATATATTCTAACGATCTTTGTAAATTTCTCTCATCTGGGGCAACAACAGCTATGCTATCCGCGAAAGAGTCCAGTCAACGAAGACCAAAAAATGTCGAATAGAGGAAAGAATTCGTGTAGTCGCAAATTTTTTTAGAGTGGAAGCGGGGAGTGCCATGAACAATATACGTACTAAAAATCCTGACCGGTGGGTGGTGAGCGGGGGGTGGGGATGTAGAGCGTTTAAAGGTAATTTTTTCACGTTTTTCTTGAATAACTCGAAAACCACAGTTTCTAGTGAGAAAGTTTTCATTTACAAAATTAAACTACATGAAATTTCTTATAAAACAGGCTCTATTAATTTTGTCTCTAGGAAGAACCATTTGCGAGATGCAGAAGATAGAAAAATCGTGGATTTTAACAATAGCGTTTTAATGGTATAAAATTAATGTTTAATGTTAAATAAAGTGGGTTCAGATGGAATATTAAATATCAGTACATCTAGATGATTTTGAATCATATGTGGTGTTCTTCGAGGTGCAAAGGCGAACAAACAGAACGGGAGAGAATCGTAAAAGCAGCTGCCGCAATAATCTTGGAAGATATTGAGTCAATGGTGTATGACAATTCTGTTTTTCCACCTTGTGGCAAATTGTGCAGTGAATCTGAGAAAATGGTACCTCGTATACTCCGTGTCTTCATAAACTGCATTTCAGCAAAAAAAGGGCAAAACAGAAAATTGAAAAAAAGCTGACATCTATATCCAATGCCCTCATTGCTGCCATGCGCCCTCGATCTTTTATATCTCCTATCCTATATGCTATCGCTCTGTTCATTCAAAAGACTTAGTCAATCTACTTGCTGGTTTGGGATTCAGTGGAACTTATTACGCAGCTTAACAGCTGAAGCTATCAACTGTCTACCACATTGAAGAGCCTGTCCCAAGTGCAACATTCTGTTAATATGCATTCGACAATGCAGATGTTTCCACTATCGATGGCTGGAATACTTTTCACAGCATGGGAGGTATCAAATATATCACTTCAGCCTCAACTCTCTCACCATCTGAAGAGGTCCAGAGGCTTAAATCGGCTCCCTCTGCCACAGAAGTAGATTAATGTTCATGACTTGAACATGCTCAATCTCATTCCAGCCGGCATATTTCCATCCCCTGCATCTCGCAAACTGTTCTGCTTAGAGAAAAAACAAATAGAACCTTTTTTTTGTAGGAAATTTCATGTAGTTTAATTTTGTACCTGGATACTTTTCGGTAGAAGCCGCGGTTCTCGAGTTATTCAAGAAAAACCTGAAAAAATTACCTTTAAACGCCCCCTCCCCCCGCTCACCTTCCGGCGGTCAGGATTTTTAGTATGTTATTCATGGCATACCCCCCTACCACTGTACCAAAATTTACGACTATACGAATTATTTCCACTATTTTTTCCTCGTTGACTGGACTAAAACGTATAGTTTGTATTCTTTCACCGCCCGCTATGATACCTGAACAGATTTCTTTGCATTCATTTATAGCCTACTCTATGTATATATTGAATAATGCAGGTAAGAGGTTGCAGCCTTGTCTGACTCCTTTTAAAATTTTCGCTTCTCTTTGACGGTCGTCGATTTTTATTATAGCTTTCTGGTTTTCATATAATTCTTTAATTAATCTTCTGCCTCTGTAATCCACTGTATTGTTTTCAAAATGTCCATGCCAATTTACGTTATAAACGCCTTTTTTATCAAGGAAGGCAATATACATATACATTTTTATTCACTTGAATGCTTTTTTCAAGTACATTTCTGAGGCAGAATATAGCCTCTCTCGTACCTTTGTTTCTTCTGAATTCATATTGATCTTCACTCAAAGGTCAAAGACTAGCTAACCTAAACCTCTTTGTTGGTCTTTCTCCTTACATTACCATTATGGATCGAAATCACCAATCATTTCTGATTATATATCATCAAATTGTAATTTTTCTATTTTATCATTTAACTCTCTTATGATGCTTCACACTATTTTTTTTAAAACACTATCAAAACGTTTTTTATGTACACATAGATATTGCAATGGACGCATTAGCTCTGCGATACTTATAACAATAGTTTAAATTTAAAGTTCACTTATATTTCACTTTTCTATTCAAATTCAATAATTTAATTCTGATTTTTAGAATTGCAAATAATTAGTTAATTTTGTGCCCTGTTGTTCAATCATTAAACTAAATATCAACTTTAAGTGACTTGCTCTAGCAGAACAATAGACTCCAATTCAGGTTAGGTTTATGCATTTATATTCTTTGTAATTGTATTGAATACTATTAGGTTTAATAGCAATTCTATTATATACTAAATTCAAATAAAGTAAATTTTAATCTCAAAACAAACCAATTTAATATTTTTACAATAAATAACACCTTCAGTATTGTTTAAATATATAAACATCTTTTCTTATTATTTTTTATTTACTCACCAAATAACCCCTTTATGTGTTATAAATAGATACCTGTGTTGTTCCACTTAATTATTCACTCCAATGTTCCAAACAACCAGCAAATCCTGCAGTACAGGCATTCTGCCCGAACCATGGATCAGCAATTATGGCCTACTAACATCTATAAAAGCTGGCAGCAACGCTTCAACCCCAAACAGCAATAGATAACTCAATTAAATACTTTCAGCACCTTCCGATGTAGCCGCTTCCAACTGTCCTCACCTGTGGATGCTGTTGATGGCTCCAACACTGCAACGACCTGCACCTGATCTTCTACCAATATCGTATCCTTAATATTGGCAAGCACCTCCAGGATCCAAATACCATTTATAACAAAAAACCTTGTCTTGGTCTTTTTTTATGTGCAATACCTATGTATTTATACAGACTTTATTGTATTTATACAAAAAATCGACTATACTAGTATTGATTTCATTGTTTTGTAGAGTAAAGTTCGGACACTTCATTCCATGTAGAAACATCGCCTGAGACAAGGCGAGTCAGAGTCGCCGAAATATCTCTTTCAGAAACCCAGTCATTCTGGCACACGCTAACGGCGTACTGGGTGATGTGGTTAAAATCACGCCTTTGGCAACTGCCTTACTTTCTCTACTTCCATAACTATGGTTTCGGTACCCAATTTCTTAAGCGACTGGGTGGGCCACCATCCAATTATCAAATGTGGGGATTGAACCTCGTACCGTGGCACAGCAGCCTGAGCTCCCTAACCGCTCGGGCACGCTGGCGATTTTATTATTTTGTACTAATACACAATTCTTTATCAAAATGCTTACAATTTATATTTCTTGTTAATTTTTATTCTTCCCTATCCCTATAGTAATATGCTATGTTCTCAATTGTTTTGTGTATCACTCACAAGATTTAAATTATTTAAATAATTATAATTCTTTGCAACTTCATAATAAGTTTGAAATATTATATTAGCTTTGTTTTCAGGTTATTTTAAACTGCACTGCAAATATTAAATGTAAAATCACCTTATTTAAACCTAATAAAAATTCATATTTTTCATTCTTAAATACTGATTTATGATGGGAACCTCCTAAGTTATTGTCTATTAATTCTACCGAAATTAACTCAATGCTACTTTTAATATGACTTTAAATCAAATAACGCTGTATGAATTACAATAAGGTATTTAACAATTGAACCTGCTAATTTTGCCATTTGAAATGATTCAATTCGGAAACTCAATTAAACAAGACTAGTGTCCAGGTGCAATACCATCTCATATATTGTCATTTTTTCATTCTTATCAATCAATTATCGGTTCGTAAATACCTGGTCTTGCATTCGTCTTATTTTTCTAAATTCGCTGTGAGACTCCTGTAATTTTGTTTCAACTGCTACATTTAATCTTTCTTCTAGTATCCGTTCATGCAGACGCGTGAGTCAGCGGCCGAATAGTCCAGAAGCAACCTTGGACCCCAGGTGCAGACGCGTGACGTCAGCGCCCTTGGAGCCAGCTGCGATAGAAGCGTCATGCGGTTTCCAGAAAGGTCGAGCGAAGTCTAGATTGATCTCGAAGGAAATTACCCGATATATAAATACGCGCGGCAAAAATAAGAAATCAGTTCTCATCAGTTCTCATCAAACTCAAATGCGTAAGGCCGCCACATAAATAAACGCGTATATAAATAGCCACATAAATAATTGATATTTAATCCAGTGTAAATAAATAGAGTGTATAACCATATAAATCATTACTGTTAAGCGCATATAAATAAATAACGTATCGTTGTTAGAAATAGTGCCTGTAGTTCGTTAGTTTAAGTAATTTGTGTTCTGCCTTGTTAATTCGTGTGTTTGTAAATAATAATAATTAATAGTTGTAAATAAATGTTTAATACAAGAAGCGTCGTATAATTTTTAAATAGCCCGAACGTAAAAACATAGCACTACTCTTTTTAAGCACGAAGTTGTTGTTTAGCATGAGTAGGTTCCATAAGGTGATGCGCTGCACAAGGAATACTACTTGAGAGTTTTGCAAAGAATTAGAGAAGTAATTTGGAAAAAGCGACTTCATCTTTGTGAAAACGGTGACTTGCAGTTTCACCAAGAGAACGCACCCTCAGGCTGATCTTATTTTATACAGAAATACCTCATTACCCAAGTCCGTCAGCCCCCGTACAGCCCTGGCTATTCACAACTTGACAGGAATTAGAGGATACGAAGCAAATGAAGGAGAACGCGACAAAGCAGCTTCAGGTTATATCAAAAGATGAGTATGAAAATTGCCTTTAGAAGTGGAAGCAGAATTAGAATAAGTTTATAGCTCTAATGGGAGTACTTTGAAGGAAACTGAAGTCCATTGTCCGAGGATTTATGTTTTTTTGCAGTAGAAGTTCGGATAATTACTAAATAAACCTCGTATGTACATAACTAGATATTAATATACAGCTGAAGAAAATGGCAAAAGAAATTTTCACCCACTCAAGCTTCAAGAAAGCTTGAATGTGTCCCCTTAACAAGTTACATAAGAATTTCTTCGTTATATTTGATTCGTGAAATGTTGTATAGCAGTTATAATAATAATGATAACATTAATATATACATAATAATTTATGATTCTGCAAATATAAATGTCCAAGACAAAGCCCTTCTTAAAATGTTTTGTCAGTCAACTACTTTACGCAGTAAGTGATGTGGATTATTACACACAACTGTCACATGACTGATTCATCCAATGAGAACCATGCATTTTTTGAAAATCGACCAATCCCGAACTGATTACCTGAGAAGCTCTCTAGGGAAACTTATCAACCGAAAAGCTCCCTAGTGCTAATTATCGACCCCGTAGATGGTCCTATAATTAGAAATAGAAATGCAAGAAACAAGCAATTTCAGTTTTTTTGGCATTATTAGATCAATTTTAAATCATAGTAAGGTATAAACGCGGGCGAAAATGTATTTATCAATACAAAAGAAACGCCAATGAGTCTTTATAGAACAAATTAATGTGCTTAGATAGAATCAAGAATCAATGAACTCAAAACTTAACCAAAATTGCCATAATCTGATATGCAATAAATATCTCAACCAGGTCGTAAATCAATTTGCAGTAACGAAAATATATATAATCATTGTAAAATGTATAATAGTCCAGAATATCGTACTCGAACACAAACGTTAAGTAGGCCAGGATTACCCAATAAACAGTCAAATAAATGTATAAATACAATAATAATTACTTTAAATAAACAAACTACATACATTATTAAAGTTTAACAGTGAATAAAATTACTAAAGTAGTGAAACTCCGATGAGTCCTGAGGGCCAATTCATCGGTAATACTGTCGCAGGGACACAATCTAAGATGACATGTAACGAAAGTCAACTCCAAGATTATCCCACAAAGTAAGTAAAATCCGAAAAACCCTGAGGGAATCCTGTCGAAGTCGCTGACAAATCGGCACAGCAATTAATCTCAGTGTAATGATTCTATTTAAAATGCACGGGAAATCTGAAGAATTCAGACCGAGCCGTGGCAGCGCTTGGGTCCGCCAGTTGCAAGTTTACAGATAATAAAGAGCAAAACTTAAACTGTTTCTCCCTCGGTCAGATTACTTTCCGAGTATAATCTTAGCTCTTGGCGACAGCTAACTGTCCAACACTGTGATCTGGGCAAGGATGCCTCATCGACTGAGATTCGCCGGGAATGAAAACAGGGAAAATTAAAGCAGCCCAGGAGGGCATAATGCCAGGAAAACTGGACAGTACATATACATTACTGGACGAAAACATTCTTGGCCGGGTTGAAACCATAATGATCAATTGCGTTTCGAAATATTTCAATTTACCAGTGCACTCTTTTCGTACCGATTCTGGAAATCGCCAAAATATTCGCTGGCTTATCGCGAGGTCGCAGCGTTCAACTGTCTTTGTTAGTTGGACGAATACGCTAGGATTCTTTCCCTGCACCTCGACGAAGTAACTTGCTTCTAAAATGTCCCGTTCGTGCTTTATTACGCCACGACGATTAATTTTAAAGGGCTGACTATAATCAGGTACGATGGCGTTTTTCTGTTTGTTATTCTCTTATTAATTGCATTTCTTTAACACTTAACCCACAGTTTCACTCGATGGTTTTAAAATCAGCTCCTATCCGATACTTTTGGACCTGGAGGCTAGTGTCCTGTCCTATTAAAGAACGTTATCTGCCTTCAGCGTCAATGCTGCTAGGAGCAAAACGTTTGACCTTTTTGTCAGCTTCCCCTGGCAAGCCGTTGCATCACGTTAGGCGTTGATTCAGCTAAATAACCTGCAGTAGCGACCCTTTGACAGCGCGCTCCCAAGGAATTACTGGGCTCCGAAGGTTAGTGATTTCGGTTACTTGTGGACAGTTACACGGACTGGTTATTCCGGGATTAATGTTATATTGCATTGTCTTCTGTTCTTGAAATTTGAATTCGTGCATTCCATAACTGTCAGTGTTTGGAGTTTGGATTTGTACTTTCCGTTATTACTGACATGTAAAGTTTAGACGCATACGTTCAATCAGTTTTAATATTTGAAGTTTAAATGCGTATACTTAATTACAAGTAACATTGAAGACTACAATTTATATGTGTAATCAAACCTTTGTAAAGGGAGCATTCACGCTTTTTGCTTTCAATAGCCTGAATAGAAAGGTTTTTTTAAATGACAGCGGTATGCATACCACTCGATTTATTTGTGGTTACAATTAATTGAATAACCCAAAAGGGGTTTCTTGGTGCGTGTCGCAACCTTCATTTAACTTGCACGGTTCTACTATGACATTATTTGTACTCAAATTGTTTTGATTATTTATTATTGAATTACCATACTACAGATTATTTAGTAGTTATTAAATAAATGCCACGACCATATCGCCGAATTTGAGTTAGGTCGGCCATCGCGGTAAGTGAAGATTTTTAGAGCTTCCGTGTAATACGAACTTTAAGGGGGTTAATCTGCGATTTTTTACTACCATTGATTATTCTAATTAATTAACCGCAAGTCAGCTTCTTTATCGTGTCAGGGTCAAAACATCTCGCTGCAGGAACGTGGCCTATAAAAACCCCAAAGCGTTAAACAAATTCGGGCAATAATAAAACAGCAGGCTCAAACAACCACGTGCAACTTATCTCTAACAGTCAAAATCGAGTTGAACAGAGGACAACATTTAAGCGTTGGCAGATATGTAGACCAAATCGCTCTCACTGCGACAGAGGCGGACAAGATTAGAGCTACAACGCGGCCGATTAGATAAATTTATCAAAAGAGTCTAGCTCGAAATACGACGCCTTTTGCCCGTAACATTATTTAAGTGCAAGTTTCGAAAAACTTGGATTTGTTGAAGAAGCTCATTGTATCACATCTATATTTTTAACAATATGTTTATAATTTGCCTTTATACGTTTTTGCGCTTAGTATGGACCCCCCCCCCCCCCCCGCACTTCGCCTAATCCAAGATAACATATACTAAATACGATTTTATAAGAGCTTTGTAGATAGCCTTAGAGTATTTATTCGCAAAAGATATCTTAGTTGCTTAAATACATAAATATGGACCTAAAGTATTTACCAAAGAACATGTGTGTGATTATAAAGACATGAATTTGGTTTTATTAAATTTATTGTTAAAATATTGTGTTTAAACCATATAAATATGTTTTGCTGATTTTACCTTTCCCTATTTGTCTAAAGCCAAATTATTTTCGTTAAAAATGCAATAAGTTTCTTTTTAAGAGTTTTTACTAGTAATAGTAGTAGTTAGAAATTAATTCTTATCACCTGATTGTTTGAGATGGTTTTAAGCTCACAATTTAGCTCTGTATGCAGTGATAAATATTGAACAAAGTCAATTAAAGCACAGAGTTGAAATATTTTATTGAATTACAATCTAAACAGTAGATATTAAATGCATTGGAAATGAGATGCAAGAAGCATAATTAGAGGGATAAAGGCAAGCATAAAGTTTGTGTAAAAGAAAGATTTAAGATGGTTAATATAATATAAGCAATATGATAGGTTTGAGCATATTTGAAGCCAGATCAAAGGAAATGATATGATACAAATGGTTGGTTATGTGCATAATATGAGTCTAGAGTTATTAATAAACGTAAGCAATCTGAAAGGTAAGTGGAAATCAGAGCAAGATAAGATAAGATTTGCAAAGAGCAATAGAGAACGAGGGCAACTAAATTGAATAAAATGCAGTGAAGTGTTTAAAATTGAACTCAAGTGCCAGTGCATTGTAAAAACTAAGTGATTATAGCAGAGCAGTGTTTATAAAAACGTTTATGTGACGAGAAAGAACAATTTTTAGGTATAAGAAATAAATACAATTTTTAGATTTAAGGAACATGTTATTAAATTTGATTTCTTGATGTAAAATTGTAACTAAAACTAATTTCCTATAAACAATTACAGATGGCGGTTACTAAGCAACGCGATGCTGTTTTGTTAAAAAATAAGGAAATTGCTGTAAATTGACAAGTTTGGACAAAATTGTGCTCCAGCAAATTTAATACTTTTATATAATAAAAAGTGTTTGCCAAGTCTAAAAAGGTTACCATTTTATTATACCAGTTATCAGACATCTGTGGTAGTGTTTGCAGAAGTTTCTACGACGTTATATTATAAATTTACCAAATCGACTGACACCTGAGAATTCCGAACGTCGACAACGAACCATTTGAGCTGCAGAAGCCAGGTTTCGCAATTCCAACGGCCCAGGGAGGTGTGAACAAGCATCCTGAACGAGATTTGCTGCCAGGAAAGTGACTTCAAGCGAGTTAGGACCTCGGCGTTACCTGCAACCATCTTCGTGGCAAAAATCGACTAGAATTTAAAAGGTAGGAGTGGCATGTTTCGATTGTTTGGAAGCCGGGAAAGCTAGTGAACTGCGAGATTACACCTTGTGGAAGAGATTCATCGTATTTCCAAGCGTCCAGATTGGTCTCAGTTTGAGTAATTTGAATGGCGTTATTAAAAATTGCGGTTTTGCCAGAAAATTGAAGCCATCACAGGAAGTCCACAACAAAAGAGCGGCTGGCGTCGTTTGACGTCATGTCTAAACAAAATCGAGTCAGTTGTTGCTAGGCGGGAGTTTTAATTCGATTTACCTGATGGTTCCTTGCAGAATTTCACTTTCAAATATTAAAATAATCGCTATATGGACTAACGACTTTCTGTAGTAAATGTCAAGTTTGTGAGGTTATAAGTAACCGAATAGCTGTTGTACTAAAATTGCGTATATGAGCTACGCCGAATCAAATATTTTAAACAAAATTTCAAATCAAACTCAGATTTGAACCCAACCTGAGAGAGTAGTTTTGTGTTCTTGCCGGAGCTAGCCCAGAATATTATTGCAATTCAATAAAATATAGCAACAGGCAATTAACGTATAATAAATACATTTTATTTTGATTAGCCTAAAATACTGACAGGCAAAGTTTGCACAATAAAAATTCCCTGATCATTGTGGTGATTTGCCCTAATTATTATTTTCTATTTAAAAAATACTTTTACAGTTAAGGCAGTCAGCTCATTATATAAAAATTCTATAGGGACTAACTTAAAATGATTTGGACAAATACATATCTCAAAAGTTCTATTTATCATGTGCACGAGGAGCAATACTATGTGATTGCTGATCAGCTATGCTACACAATTATATTTACTTTAAAAGAGCGGCTGCATTGAATTTAATCTTAAACATATATTATAAATTTTTACCTTACCTCCTTCTACATGAATAAAAATATTGTTTTTTTTGCCAAAAGTAACGATAACCGTATCATCTAATTTTTAAAACAAATTCAAGATTTTCTTTGCCATATTGTCTGCTGTATTTGTCTAATAGAGGCGAAATTATCCATGAAACATGTTTCCAATACCAACGGTGTAGTATTTTTCCTTATTAAGTTTAAACTTTAAGAAATATGATTCAAACAACTATCAAATCCATTATGGAACCTGTTTTAAGCATGACAAAAATCCAAGTTTAGATAAATTATTCAAAAAAGTGTTTCCAGTGAGTGAGCCGTAGAGGATGCAAATCGAAAATCGTTATGTGTAAAACAACTTTCCACTCAAGCACATTTCACTTTCAAAATGATATAAATTACACCGTCAGTTATTTCCAAACCCTCATTTACGTTCAGGTAACAGACGTCAACTCCAATTTACGTCGCTGTTCGCTGAGCAATAATTGAGAGGCTTCTCTTTCTTCGAGCGGGACGAAACAAAAGACGAGCCGACCAGCATTAATTTAATTAAACCTTGATTAATATCCAGCAAAAATGCCGAAATACGGGGTATCATTCTGGTCAGACGACTTGCGTATTTTATTGTGAAGCGTGTGCCCGTATTTTCGTTGCCGGTTTTTATTTGTGCAATTAAATTAACTGGCGGAATAAAAACGTTCTGCATGAAAAAGGATTTAATTGGCTACACTAATACGAATAATCGCTCAACTGTAAACCCATAAAGCTCTGCGAAACAAACATAAAAGTAGTTCGCGATTTTGTAATTGAGAAGCATCAATTGCAGCTGATGGAAATTGCGCGATGTATTGGTCATGAATCGCCAAGTAATGAAACATTGGGCAAATCTTTGCGGAAAAAGTAAACACCATCAGTGTTAATTGAAACTGCCCTATTGATTGGCCCATTTATTAATTAACACGAATAACCAGGCTTTGCAATGCGTCTGGAGTCTGCGAATCCAAATCTTCAAGTCGGTATTTCTGTAACAACAACCGAATTGGCTATAACGCAGCACGGGGTAAACAAGCGAATTTAATCAATAAGCAATTATAAGTACAAAAGGCCTTGATGTTTTGCAGGCTCCATTAGTATGGATATCAGGCTTCCTCGGCAACGGTAACGGTAAATGTCCTGAGAGACCATCATCTAACCGGTAAACAGATTGAGCAGACTGTTCTCAACTTCCCTTAACAGGAAATAGATTTCATGGTCCCATGGCATTCCCATAATTTCCATATTCAGATTTAGATTAATTACGGTCACTGTTCCACTAATCCACTTTCAAGTTCTTTTACCGTTCTGAAGGAGTTCGGTTGTAAAATGTTGAAACCATTTATCCACTTATAAGTAGCATTATATACTTGGTCTATTACAACAGACCTGAGACTGCTGGTCGTCTGCCTGTAATAGATAATAGAAGGTTAATGTGATATAAGCCAAACCAAAAATGCACTAATACTTATTGAAAAGTTATATACACACATATTCCATTCGCCGTTAGGTAACAATTAACGGCGCTCTTCCCGGAAGGCCGATCTGTTGTTACCGGTAAAAGCGACATATTTCGAACTAAAGTCATTCGCTGTATTATTCGAATCGTCCGCGCCGTCGTTTTGATTTAGTCCACCTTTGTAGCGGCGAGTGTGCTTCCTTGTTTTCGTTAGACGCCGACAATTTCCTAGCATTTTTATCCCAATATTTGTGAGTGCTTAGATGTCTCTCTTTGTCGATCCGACTTCTAACTTAGGGGTGAGTTGCACGTATTAAGTTGTATGCTTTGTTATTCTTTCTAAATGGAGGGTATTTCTAGCTGTTGTGTTTTGATCCGGCCGTAATTCCGTATCTGTTTTGATGCTACTCTACAGCTCTGATTTCGCCATGTTCTCGTCCCGCATTATGCATGTGCTGTCAGGGTCCAGTCTGCTGCTCCATGTAAGTTGCTGTTTGTCCCATTCGTGAGGCGCGGCCTTGACTTGCTTCGCCGTAGGCTTAAGAGTTAATTCTCTGCTACTATCGCCAGGAGGTAGAAATCTGTTCACAGAGTGCACACAGCTATGTTCTTAATTTTATGGACTTAATTGTTGTGCCAAATGACATCGCTTTCGACTGATTCCCTTCAGAGCACCTCGAATTTCACCTTTGTGTATTGTGTGATAATTTGAAATTATAGTCTCTTACGTTGCATTTTGCGTTGCGCTGATGCCTTCAGTAAGAGTCCTTAAGGCGTGACTGAAGTTTAATATGCATTAATAATGTACTTTGTTTTCTTAACGTAATTGCTATTGTATTTATACATATCTTTGACTGCTGTATTCTAGATCTTATGATAACTGAATACGCCTGGCGTACTTAACATTTATATTAAAGTGCCATATATTAAATATTATATATTTGACTACGATTATATATGTTTTCGTTACTGCAAACTGAGTTATGATCTTCTTAAGAAATGTATTGCTTCTCAGGTTATTGTAATCTTGAGCTTATGAATTCTCGTTTCTATCTAAGCACATTTGTTGTATAACGATTCATTAGCGTTGCCTTTGTATTGATGATTAAACTTAACCTTTTGTAAAAAATCCTACGCCGTCTTCACTGTTAGCTAGCCAGTCCTCAAATGTACCCGTGTCGATGGTTTATAAGCAAGAACATATTAATAATACACAGCATATCGAAAAGCATTGTAAGTATAAACATCAAGATTACAAACGACATATGATAATAGCAATCCAAGTATATGCACGCACCTCAAAGAGAAAATAAAAAATGTAGGATTAAAACACCCAAATGATGTGACAAAACAAGACCCAGTACAATTTAAGGATGGGTGGCTTCAGTAAAAATATTAGAAATTATCAAGATGAATCAATTTTTAATGCAGAATAAGTAATAAAGAAGATAGCCAGGAAAATTATTTAGAAAACCTTCAAAGAGAAGAGAAAGGGAAAGAGTCTGTATCAGTCCTAACGACACATCTAAAATAAGAGATATTTTAAAAGATTGCCCCAAAAACTATATACAATATAACAGCCACAAACAAATTCCTAATAGTTAGCAATAATAAATTAACAAAGGCGAAAGTAATAATAAATCACAAATTGTAAAGGATTTAAGCAACCACTAAAGCCACACGTCCAGAGTAAGACAGAACGAGCAAGTATATCGACAAGGGCTTACTTTAAAAATATGGTACGATAAAACAAGTAATGGTGACATAAATAAGCAAAATAAAAACAGGAACCAAATGTAGCATAGAAACACGAAGAGGCTTAATAAAAAGTTAGATAGAATCTTCGGAAAGATTTTAAAAATTCATACAACAGAGGAAATTATAAGAATATGACCAATGAAACCCCTGTAGCAAAATAAAACAATCATGAAAAACTAAATCTATAAGAATAAATCGAAAATAAGACAGAAAGGTGTAATCCTTCCTAAACAACTATTGCGTTATTACATTTAGTCAAGAAAGTGAGATTGTGACATTTGCTCCGTTTGAATTTTATTTGAATATAAACAGTATATTTTTGCATCATCAAATTCAGCCACTCACGCACTACGTGACTCAGGTGGAAGCCCAGTAGTGCGCGAACCCATATTCCTGTCTATGGGAGCAGCCCACTTTCTCCAGTAGATTAGCTAAATAGTAGGAGGTTCGATGCAGGGGTGCATCCCGAGCCAGCAAAGACACTTTTATAATAAATCCAGCTTGCAGCTTCGCCGAGAGAGAATTTCGGAATTTGGATGATAATCTAGAACGGATCAGCAGTTCAGTCCCCAGCTCCATCTTTATTGATAAGTTTAAAATTGTACAGGTTCAAATTTTTATTTTGTTTTATATTTTACTGTCCTCCGTACATATTGTGAATGACCAATTTATTTGCCTTCTTCCTGTTTATGTAAACAAATTACAACTCTGGCTCTGAGTTACCGTTAAGCAGTCAGCAGTATCCAGGAAAAATAGATTAAGCACCTCGTTACAAGATGAGTTATCTATAGGCTTTGAAGGAAAATGAATGTTGACGAGCTTAAGTAACCTTAGAAGACTTCCAAGGCAAAAGTAGGTAAACATTAAAAAATCCAAAATGCTACCCCATCTGAACACAGACAAAAAAAGAAGTAAATATAGAAACCACCACAATCTAGTATGTGAGATAATGTAGATACCTCGAGGAATCTTCTAAAAAAGTAAACTGTAGAATTGAAGAATAAGAAAGATATTGGGCTGAGCAGCTTTTCACAAATTACTATACATACATGTCCTTCTCCTTCTCTTTCTTTTTTTTCCTTTTTAAATAGGCCGATTGCCTATTCCTCTAATAGCTTTCTCATCTATTTGATTACTGCTGAAGACGATATCCAATTTTATGCTCATCTCTTCGTGTGTGTTTTCAAAATTTTAGGCAGCCCAATCTCTCCGTCGCGTCGCGTCGGCGTCATCTTTTAATGAATTTGGAAATGCCTTGTATCTCTAATTAGTTGGTATTTCTATATTTGAACCGAATCAACCTACTTTTTTTAGTATTACTCTAAGCGTTGCCATTTAAGTCGTTTTAACTAGTTGTTTTGTCTTGTTAGTATCGGCACTAGTTTCGGGTGTATATTGCAGGTCGAACCTACTACTGTTTTATATATCTTTACTTTCTTAGTGACTGGCAGAGAGTTGTAAAAAAATTACGAAATGTTTGGTATACTACTACACTGATAGAGATAATTCCACAAATAGAACGGTAATCATACACAAACAGGAAGTTTGGGGAACCTTTAAATTTTTAGATGTTCTTAGATTAAACGCAGCATTCCAACTTAGACCAACTGCAGCAATAAAAAAATTACTTAAATCGCTAAACATTAATTTAATATTCGTATTTGCATTTCATCTAATCAAGGAACAGCACCAAAAACCTGACAACGCAGTACAGTGCTACTGAAAATAGCAAAGCGAATATCACAACAGTGCGACGTGCAATGTAATCTGCCGCGACGTTTTCCATAAAAACTGAAATTGTTAACGTGTCCTTCCTTCTGTTGCGGCGGAGGTGAAGACTTCTCAGAACACGTAGGTGTTGCTTTATGATTTCCAGAACGCCATGCCCTACCTGAATTCTCATCAGTTTCTAGCTGCATATTAGTCTGGTAATAACTGTGTTGACACGGAATCAGCCGCAGACTCGGTCGTGTTTTCATTAACTGTGATCGATGAAAATATTTGTCTAATGTTGCAGCTTGGAATCGACGCTTTTGTTTAATGTAAAGAAGTACTAAGGGCACTTTTATGGTTTGCGCTTGATAAAAGTATATCAGTTAAGTATTTATAGAAAAAATATTTAACTAAAAAATTGATGTGTTAAAAATTAGAATCTTAGAAAATGGCTGCTATATACACATATAATAAGTAAGTATTCTACTGAATATTTTCAAATTTAAAAAACAACAAATATTTTGACAAGAGCAATGGTGTGGGCGCTACAACTACGAACACCATCGGGACCACACAGAACCAGACATCGTTACAAACATAAAACTAAGAAGGTTAAGATGGATGGGTTTATGTCGAAAAAACGTCAGACACAGAGTATCTAAATAAACGAATGTGTTGTTAAATTGCAAATACTAAATGATGGAGTGTCAGCATTATAGAATGTGAAGTTCATGGAGGAAGTTGCTGTGAATTGGTTGTGTGTCATCAATTGGCTGTAACAGAGAACTACACAAAGCTGCAAGCTTGTACCAGAGAGCGTTTTAAAAAGGTGAGACTAGTGTTGTATGTAGAAGATTGGAAAGAAACCCTTCTGAAAGAAAATATTTATGGTAATTAAATTATACTAAGTAATGCCCAATTAATAATTGTCTAAAATAAGCTGAGAAATGATATTCACAAGATCTTTTGAGTTAAAAGGTTGAGTGAACTGTCAACATACACTTTATGTTAGGAAAATCTACATAACCGGTGTAGAGTTTGAATGCAAAAAGTAATTTAAGATCTGTAACAATTATAAATGCATATCCCAACTTGTGTAGAGTTTCATGTTATAAAAACTATTAAAAGAGCTAGTATTGAAATGAATTTCACAGAACATAATTGGTTCGTGGAATAAATTATTATTAAGAAGAAGCATATAACAATAAGTATCTCATAGCATAATAGCATTTCTTACTGCAGCAGTTTAATCCGTTACCAAAAGGTTTACAGGTAACAAATTGAAGCGAACGTCAGGATATATTAGACAAGTGTTCTACCAATAATCGCGTATGTTGTAGAAACGATAACAGTAATGGTTATTACTAAAACATCGCTCCGAATCCTGAAACGAAGGTACACCGGAACATTACAGAAAATACTCTACGCTGGAAGACTGAATTAGAAACGGCAATGTTAAACAAATATGCAAGACCCTAGATGTGGTAAGATCGTCCCTGCAACGATGAAGAGAATACAACCACCATATTACACGAATGGCAGGTGACAGACTAGTTGAAACGAAACTTAACCCAGCTGCACCTAAGCTCATAGTAATTAATAATCTTTCAATATACAGCCAATTTGCATCTTTGTGTATAACCATATTTACACTTAAGTTTCGAACTACCACCACTGCACGTGAGTTTTCGTCATCTGTAAACCGCGGTCTTAGTCTACAGTTTTTGTAAGCGTCGCCGGAAGCAGTTTAAAAAAATCGTGAAAGACATACTAAGTGCGACAAGCTGTGCAATGTTTACCATAGACGTGCTACAAAATTAGTCCAATGTTCAAAAGTGCATTATAGTTCGAGGCGTTAAAATTACGGCTCCACCTCCAGAAATTGATTTGAGCCAGATCCTTGAGAAATTTTGAGGGATTTGAGATAATAAGCAATTGTGAATACAAGCAGATAACATAGTCCAACCGGAAGCTGCAAGACTTACAGAGAGAGATTAACTCCGTCAACAAATGTGAGAAGTTCTGCCACAGCTAGGAAACAGTTGCACGCAATTAGTAAAGGTTGGTGCTGTTTCCGTTCAAAAAGTGTGCAATTAGCAAATTTTTGAGCTCAGTTTACAGACATGGTAGAGACTTGTGACGTGTCCGTCTCCGTATAAGTATCGAGTTACTTCGCAAGACTCGGAAAAATTAAGCGCGCAAAGTTCCCCGTACAGGACCGCTTTTCAAGCAGTTAAATGTTCACTTAGAAAGGTTAGTTATTCTGGTTTCGTTTTAATACTGTTGGGGTACAGGCGTACAGGGGTGTATCTAAAAAATAGGTCACAGATTTGTGTGAGTGTAGTACGTGAAAAAATAAGACAAAAAGTGTATACGAACATATTTTCTTAACCAAACGGTTATTGAAAATACAAGGTGTTGAAGTTGTATTTCTTTAACTTTGATTGGTTTTCTTTAAACAGGCTGGGCGAAACTTAATGACATATTCAGGGTAAGTATTACTCAAAACTGTACACATTTGACAATTACTATTGTTTCAATGTAACATCCCACTAGCATAAAAACCGAACAAGGTGTCCCCTTTTCAAGAATATTTTTTACCCCCTGCCATATTTCGTCATTCCCATTGGATCTTTTAATCTACATTCAATTTGCATTAAAATACTCTTGACTATTCAATTCACGTGTCATCTGTCAAAAAGTGACCAATGAAAATCCAGAATTCTGACGTTTCTTGACCAATCAAAAAAATACCAATGGATATATCTTCCTAGAAGGTATTCAAGTGACTATTTTTAACAAATGCGATTTTTATTAGAAAAAGTCAATATTAGTGTTCTGTTACTATAGAAATTACGTAGTTTGTTGCTAGATTAACTGAAAACTAATTTGAAAAGGTAGTTTGGTTCATTAAATAGTCCCTCGAATACCATTCTTAGTCAAAGTTAAGTAGATTATTTTTGAGGTGGTATCACTACTCATGTCCATTGCGCTTTGGATTAGGACTCGTGCTATCGCACTCGTCCTAATCGTACCAAAGCGCAATGGACATTCGTGACACCACCGCAAAAATAGTCGACATAACTTTGACTACTCATGGTATTATAAGTGAAAATTTTTGATTGGATTAGCAGTAATCCTGTAATTTCGGATTTACATCTACTGCACTTGCAAAAAGCAAACTGAATTCGATAACCAAAAGGTATCAACAACCAAAAACCAAAGTTATAAAAACTTGAACAGCTTCTGGATTGAAATTTCTGTTGAAATACAAGTAATAGTCAAAGATGCCTGGTCTTGAGTAAACCTTGCCCTTAAAACATCATTAGCTTTTCTTCAGCCTGCTCAGAAAAAAAATAGTATAGAGGTAAAAACTGAAATTCAAACATCATATATCTCAGTGCCGTTTGATTAAGGATATATGTTCATCTAGACTTTTTGTTGAAATTTTTATATTATTATATAAGGAGGATATAAGGAGAAGGTACTTCTATCATTTCTAATAGTCTCTTCAACTACAGAAACTGTAATTTCTTCCCGACATCTCTCTCTGGTGGTGGCACTTTTCTTTACCATAAAACCTACTATAATTATTCAAAGTATTCATTAAATTTCTTGCTTTGAAATTGTTTTTCTCATCTCTCAACTATATGTAATGGGAGGATTTATTTATTTTATCTTTAAAGCAGTCCATAACTCCCTAGGGCGTTAGGAGCGGGAGTAATAATAAGGCCCACCCATTATGCCCTCTCATGCCCTCCCGATAGGGCATCGTGAACGAGCATTATCATTACTTTCCCTCATAACGCCCTAGGGCGTTATAGACTGTTCTACAAGCTTTTCAAGTTATTTGCGTATTCAAGGTGGAAAATAAAACGTCTGCACCACGGGAATTAATTGATATTTATAGCCCTTGGGCGAATTATAAACCCTTGACCCAAACCCTCAGGCTTGTAAACTTGTCGCCCTCGAAAAGGCATAAACACATTCATAATGCCTTTAGTAAAAAAATCCTGTCGTTTTTTACAGTTACCCTCCAAATCTTTTTAGTGCTTTTTTGTTATCAGATTTTTGTTTTTTATCTTTGATTTTTTTAAATCGTGTTCTGGTCTTTATTAATTCCACAGCTGCGTTTATTTTCCAGGGTAACACTTATTCCATTTACTAGGGTGGATTTAAAAATTTATATACAGTGCATTATCAAACGTGTTTTGAGTAACTGAAAATGTCTGAAAAACTTACATTTTATATCAGGCGTGTAGACAGACTGAATTTGTTTAATAGGATTTTTCTTCTTTTACCTGTAGTTGTATGTTAATTGTTGTTTATCAATCCACCCTGAAAGTAGAGTTTATGATTTCTCGCATTTAACTAGAAACGGCAAGGAAATTGACATACATTTTCGTATACGAAGCAGATGACTACGATGTGGAAATAATTGCCTAATTAAACAAAATACACATCTGAAAAACATAAAGTAAAATAGAAAGTCTACTAAAGTATTCATAGAATATCGATTGATTAGTATTCGATAGTCCGAGTCATTGAAATTGGGGGTGGAATAAGCAATATGGTAAAGAAAGACATAATCTATGGATTTCACAATCTTGGGGCAAAAGTTTACTTTATACTTAAGTTATATGAAAAATGTTACTTTCTAAAATCAAAAATCGAGAAGACTGTTAACTGGATTACAATTGTTTATTTACATTGTAATTACAAAAGTAGTTCGATAGTAAACTCCACTTTTTAACATATGTAAACTAGGCTTTTATGTAGTTATTTCAGACTCCTTGCAATCTGCTTAAATCATTTCAATATTATAACACTTTCGTTTCTCAGACCAGCGAACGATTTATAAAACATTGAAATACATGTATATTCAAATTTATTTTTTCATTTTACACCTGGATAACTCATATTTTTCGTTTTACTTCAACAACCGGTGCACGTATAAAAATATCTATTACAAATATTAACCACAATTTGAATAACGATCGTAGGCAATTGTAGATTTGTCGATCGCAACTGATATTTGTAATTGTACCTATGAATTGTAGTCTTTTTCCAAACAAATTTCTTAAATCTTGATGCAAAGCTTCCTTAAACAAAATTGTAGCTCATGCCAAATACAACAAAGCGTGTTTGTAATACACATTGAACAAAACCTCGCAATTTAGAGTTATTGCTTTTATCGCTGGCTGCTTATCGGACGTTGTATTTGAATCGTAGCTGGTAAATGATTTGCAATCATCCATTTCTTTACTTCGAAATAACCAGACACGCTTTAAATCAAAACGTTGTTGCTGTGGTTTTATAATTTAGTTTCATTTCAAATATAAATTTGCAAAACTATGCTTTAAATTGTTTTGACGAAGAATCATTAATAATATATAAAGCAAAATATTTAAAAATTTCAAATTATTACAATAAGATCATCTCCTTCTCCAATATTTTGAAAAAATTATAGCTTTTCGGTATTAAAACGCTAATTTGTTCATTATGGTCCCTGATCTTTATTTAATATAAGATAATCTCAAACCTCTAGCAAACAGGTGTCTACTTTTATTTAACACAATAATGTTGACTTTATGAAGTAATTTATGCCAAGAGCAGAAGTGGTCGCCAACTCGTCTCATCGAACTTCTTCTCGCGCCAAGATTTCAGGCAGTAGTTGGACAAGAATCAAGCAAAAAACGTGTAAGTAATGTGAGCATGATTGTTCCGTAAGTGTAGCTGTTTGATAAATCCCACATGCTATACCAATTTTAGCAATTACGATCTTTGTCAGATATACCCAGCCACCAAAATGCAGCTTTAAATTTGCAATTCCCGTCCCATATGAGTTCCGCGAAATTTCATATCGATATTTGATGGAATATATTTAGACGAAACCTCGTATTGTACCGCTGACGCCCAGTATATTAGCGCTCTGTATATCAACGCTCTGTATCCAAACGCAGCTTTGAATCGACGCCAATGCTCGTAGCCAATTTTTGAACTTTCGTTGTTCAATATTTCCCAACAAAGCACCAAAAGGTCTTCCAACACATCGTGTGTAGAACAAAGTTAATTCAGCTGTCACCATTGTTTTGCTGTCCATTTTTATTTTATCGAGCCAACTACCAGCCACGGCTTCCATTTTAAAGCGAGAGTTCCAGGTAAACATTTCCGCATTATCGAGCTTCCGCCAAGGGCCAGTACCGTCTTAAATACAAAAACATAAGTTCTCCAACATTACGGCAGCACAGAAGGCCAAATGTCGGTTAAATTGCAAAGGCGCAGAATATACGTGTTTAAAACTTTAAAAATTACTGTTTTTTTAGGGAAAGGAAGGTACCAGTCGTGAACTGAGCCCTTAATCGTACCCTATTCGCGTTTTGTAATAGAAAACGCGAAGTTACAAAGCAAACACCATAATTTTGAACAGTTTTAATAAAAGTTAAAGATTTTATGAGTGAGTTTTGAGGCAGGAGATATGTGTATTACGTACTTTTAGAAATTTCACTTTATATTTGTAATCAGGGCACGTAAACTACAGTAATAAAATAATTTATTATTGTTAGAAGTGCTACGTTATTCTTG
>CALNHX010007503.1:0-73295 GCA_940337035.1 Agriotes lineatus | reverse complement strand
AACTGTTTAAATTTAGGCCATGTATTAGCTTCTTGATTTAACCAATGTGGCCCATGCCACCATAACGATGAGGTCGCAAGCGTATCGGTCGATACACCTCGTGACAATAGATCAGCAGGATTATCACTGCTCCTAACATGATGCCAATCAATCGTATTTGTGAGTTTATGGATTTCGCTTACGCGATTGGCAACAAACGTTTTCCAATTACTTGGTTCGGCACTCAGCCATGAAAGGACAATGGTAGAATCACACCAAAAATAATATTTTGCAATCTTAAGATCTAATGTTTTACTAATTTTATGAATTAGTTGGGCTAATAACAATGCACCGCTCAGTTCTAGTCTAGGTAAAGACACGGTTTTTAATGGTGCAACCCTACTTTTTGCACATAATAAATGCGTGGAATAATCCCCTTGGCCGTTTGCAGATCTAATATAGACCGTTGCGCCATAAGCAACCTCAGAACTATCACAAAAACCATGCATCTCAAATATGATAGGGTCCTGTACAGAGACTACACACCTAGGAATATTTAATTTATATAACTCGATAAGGTTTGTTACAAAGTTGGTCCACTGCAGTTGTATATGATGTGGTACAGCGTCATCCCAACCAATTTTTTCCGCCCAAATTGCTTGTAGAATAATTTTGGCAGTTATTAATACTGGACTAATTAAACCCAAAGGATCAAAAAGTTGGGCAATAGTGGATAAAACTGATCGTTTGGTCACCTTTGTTGGTTTTGCACACTGCATTATTTTATACTTTATTGTATCGGAATGGTTATTCCACATTAATCCTAGTGTTTTTGTATCACCTTGTTTGTCAGCGTTGATGATTTGATTTTCAGCAGAATCAGCGTGACTTTGTGGGACTAAATCTGCGTTATTCGAGTACCACTTTTGAAGTTCAAAACCTCCTCTAAATAATGCCTCTGTCAGTTCGTCGCGGATGGCTTTTAATTTTTTGACTGAATTAGCTCTAGATAATACGTCATCGACATAAAAATCCTTTAATATTACGTTATAAGCTAAAGGATAGTTTAACTTTTCGTCTTCAGCTAATTGTTGAAGGCAACGAACAGCTAAAAATGGTGCACATGCTGTGCCATACGTGACAGTGTTTAAACGGTATGTTTTTATAGGTTCGTCTGGAGTGTTTCGCCATAAAATTTTCCGAAAGTTCCTGTGACTACTATCAACAACAATTTGTCGATACATTTTTGTAATGTCAGCCGTAAACACATACTTATGAATTCTAAATCGGGTGACAATAGAAAACAAGTCTTGTTGAATTGTAGGACCAACTAACAATGTGTCATTTAAACTCACTCCGGTTGTTGTTTTGGCAGAACCGTTAAACACTACTCTCAATTTTGTGGTGACGCTCTCAGTTTTGATTACCGCATGGTGTGGCAAAAAGTATGCATTTAGATCATTTGAAATTTCGTTTGAAGGCGCTAATTCCATGTGTCCTAACTCCAAATATTCTTTAATGAACGAAGCATAATTTTCCCTTAAATCAACTTGTTTTTTAAATTTGCGTTCCAATGCATAAAAACGTTGTAATGCATTGTCCCTTGACAGTCCTAAATTTAAATTTTCTTGTTTGAACGGAAGTTGTACCACAAAGCGACCATCGTTGTTGCGCCTATGGGTATCTAAGAAATGCTGTTCGCACAGCAATTCCTCTTTTGTTAAATTCCTTTCATCCTTGCCGTCTTCTATATCCCAAAATCTTGTTACCTGCTGTTCTAACGTATTTAATGTAAGATTACAAGATATATTTGAAACAATTTGTTCGCTACTAATTGTGCCGCCAAAAATCCAACCTAACTTGGTGTTTTGTAAATATGGTTGTCCCCTTCCTAATTTTATTTGCTCTTGACAAATTAAACCCCAAAACAATTCTGCACCTAGCAGCAAATCAATTGGACCCGATACGTTAAAGTTGGGATCCGAAAGCTTGATACCTTGTGGAATTTTCATTGAAGATGCATTAAAACTAAATGATGGCAAGTTTTCTGTTATTTTTGATAAAACTAAGCAATCTACATTTGTTACGAAGTTGCTTATACGTGATTTAATTTCAACGTTTATTCGCTCAGTCACCTTACTGTGGGATTGATTGATGCCCGCTATGGGCAAATCTACAGATATTGTAGCAAGACCTAACTTTCGACATAACGATTTTGTTATAAAATTTGATTGCGATCCAACATCTAAAAGAGATCGACATAGGTGCAAATTGCCGTGGACATCAGTAAGATGAACGAGTGCAGTTGACAATAAAACTTGACTCAACCCCTTATTGTTTTGGCAATGGGCATTTATCAGTGTATTATTTTCATTGGGTTCAGTACTTGACCTTGAAGGGCCTGCTACTGAATCAAACTGAGTAATTATTTTATTTGTGTAATTGTTGTCTTGTGTATTTTCTTTTGGCTGCATATTCAGATGCAGCAATGTATTATGCCGTTTATAGCATATCCTACAATTGCGTGCAAAACAATGGCTTGCGGTGTGATTTGCCTTGAAACAATTCAAACACAACTTTAATGTTTTTATTTGATTGATTGTGCTTTCAACGGGCAATTTTAAAAACTGATCACACTGATGAATTGAATGATTAGTTTTGCATAATTGACAATTTTTAGTACTTAGAACTTGAGCTGTTGTGCAATTGGAATTCTTAAAGTGTCCCTTTGAAAATGGGTTTGATTTATTTACAGGTTTGGTTAAATTTAGTGATTCTAGTAATTGACCTCTGTGTTTTAAGAACTCAATCATGTCGTTTATTTCCGGGATATCTTTTGTTAAGCTTGATTCCCATTCTCTTTTTGTTACAAAATCGAATTTTGAGGTAAATAAATGAATTAATAAAGAATCTGCCAATGGGCTTCTTGCTAAACCTAAGTTATTTAGTACCTTAAGATTAATAACTATCGAATCTATTAAATTTCTAATTTGAACGAAAGAGTCCTTTGTTATAGTAGGTAAGTTAAATAATGCGCTTATGTAATTTTTGATTAGTAGCCGTTTGTTTTCAAATCTAGCCTTTAATTGATCCCAAGCGATTTCATAATTGTCGGCTGTTACACTTAACGGTTCTATTAATCTAGCCGCTTCGTCTTTTAAACATGAATTTAAATAAAAAAACTTCTGCACCCTTGATAATTTATCGTTTTGATCAATTAACGCTGAAAATGTTTCATAACAAGAATGCCATTGGCTATAATCGCCTGCAAACACAGATAAATTTAGCGAGGAAAGTTTTAGTTGATTTTCAAATTGGACGCTATTAATGTTATTGTTGCTCGTTGCCGTGTCTTCGTTTTGACGAACTGCGCTTGCCGCTTGTGAATGTTCTTCCAAAAAAATATTTATTCGGGCCATAAGACTAAAATAATCGTTTTCGAATGAAATTCGATCGTTTGTTTGACTATCATCGCCTACAAGGTCTTCAATTTGATCTTGCGTTTGCTCGTACTCATCAAAAATAGTTTCACTTTTTGAAAGCCGTAATTTTAAATCAACAGCACCAGTGTTGTCGTTGCAAGTTTTAAAAAATGTGTCCAACCTTGTTAAACGTGCCTTTATCTTGCCGCGTTTTGAAATTAAATCTCTTAGTTCAGTTTCCATTTCTGACACTCAACGAAATTATTGAAAATTACAGAAGTAATGCAAAATGAAATTCAACTTGAAAGAAATGTGCCGGCAGCCACACACAAAGAAAAGTATTTAAATAACCGAAGTGGCAAAGGAAAGGATTAGATGGATTCTAGCCCAACTGACCTGCAGATTTTTCCTTTGTTCAGTCACGTCCTATGCTGATGGTCGGTCCGATCCTACGGTGGACAAGTGCGTCCCAGATGTTGACGTTGAGGTAGAAATTTGCCTTCCCTTGGAAGCTGCTTCTGTACCCCAGCTTGTGATCCGAAACCATGCAACTCTTAATATTCTTGTTATATTAATTGATTTTGCCGTGATTAACGATATCCGGCTGCGTCGAAGGACCAATGTTTGGTACGGTTATGTCGTATTTTAAATAAATTACTCCCTCGGGATTTTAACTATTTATTTAAGCTTACTTACACTAAGCCACAAGTTAACACAATGTTACCCTGCAAGGGAGCTGTACCGTACTACTTAAATTTTACATTTTGGGCTCGGTGCTAAATTTCACCCCACCCTGGTCACACTTTAAATGTTGGCGTAAACACTAGTAATTTCCAAGTTTTGTATTGGTAACACTTTTGACATCTATCATATTGACATTAAATTGTTAACCTTATTTAAGCGAAACGACACAATAAATCGGAGGCGTACTCAACATTGTGGTATGGCGCATTTCAAAACAGAATTAACAACACACACAAAAATAGCGACAGTAGCAATAACAAAATAACAGAATTAACAAAATCAACAGCAACAGCAATTTTCACACTTTAAAACGCAGATAATCTGTCATATGACGTTAGTCACTGCGCAAACGAAATCCCTCTATACACCGCTACTGATTACTTGTCATTTAAAATATAACCAAACTTTATATGTGTGACAATTACTTCTTTCCACATATTGCCAATTCAGTGAAATCAAATATTATCACAGCGTCTTTCATGGCCTACCTTGAGAGTCAATCTAGATTCTGTAAGCTTGTTACCGACAAATACTTGCTGTCTACGCTGATCACCATTGTTTGTAGTAAGATCTAAGGTACTATATTTATACGAGCAAGCTTATCCGCCATTTTGAATTACTGAAAGTGGCGGCAAATTCAAATTCTAGTTACTTTCCAAATAGCATACGGTAAGTCGGAAAAACAACGATCATGTCATTTAATTTAATCAGTCTAGAAAAAGATTGGTTTTTAAACAAATAAAAAGAAAGCAGAAAAAATCGAAACGAAAACACTGTTAACTAACACGCACGTGGTTCAAACTAGAGAACTTTAATAGTACCTTAGTTCAAACAACAGTGACGAGTGACATAACTCAATAGAACTGACAGATACAGTTGACAGCACAGAACAACACATACACACTGTATAGATTTAAATAACCACACTTGGATGAAGACTGTAATTATAATTAGCATCGTAATGGAATGCACCAAGATTTAAATCAGCATGCATTGTTCGTCTGGATGGAGCAGTACGTACACCAACGGTTTCTAGTCTTGCTTGGTTGACAGACGACAGAACGCACGGTTACCGGTCAGCGCAGCCAACCTGTGACTCGAAATCTAGTGGGATAAGCTTGCCTGGTTAATAAAGCACTCTAGTAAGATCTATTGCAGAGCCGCCGAAATGGGTGGGGCTGCTTTTACACTTTATACTTGCGTTTTTGTTTATTCCAAGTACAAGGAACTTCTGTCCACTTGCATTCATCAATGGCTTCTGCATAAAGTTTTTTGGTTTGCTGCTGTCGTCGTTCAAGTTTATCACATCGGTCATAAGTTTCCGCTTATTAACTTCCACAACAGCATGATTTACCTGCTCGTTGGTGATAACCGTCTTGTTGTTTGATTTTGCTGGGCGAATTATTTGTCTAATTAATAATTAGAAATCTGACATTATTTATAGGTTATGTAATATCAATCTTGGAACTCACATCTCAACTTACCGATACAATTTCAAAGTAGATAAGCTAGCTCTCAAAATAACTGCTGTCTTCTTGGTGCAAATGAAATAAAAAGTCGGAAGTTCGTTTTCGTTTATTCCAAGTACAAGGAACTTCTTCTGTCCACTTGCATTCATCAATGGAAGTTTTCTGGTTTTCTGCTGTCGTCGTTCAAGTGTATCACATCAGTCATAAGTTGCCGTTTATTAACTTCCATAATAGCATGATACTTCAAAGTGACGCTGCAACAAATGAGAAGCAAAAATATTGTAGGTACAATTTTATTCAAAACTACTTACCCCACATAACCGTGAAGCATTAGTCGGAGTCCAACTCTTGCTTTTGCAAAATTTAGACCAACAACCCGTTGTTGCAAATTTTTGGAAAATCTAAACAACGCTATTCCCTTACCTTGCTTTGTGCTACAATCATCTGATGCACAGTAGACCGTTATCACAGAATTAATACTTGTAACCATTGCTAGAAGACTAATCACCACAAAGGAAACACGAGGGAAGAAATGTATATGTTATGAAGAAAAACAATCGGAGACGTACGGCTTGGATTTCTTTGTTTTGGTGCTTGGCAGCGTTCAGTAACCAGATATGACTATTAAACAAAATGGACTTCCGTTTGAAGCTGTGTCAATAGTTTTAAAAAAAAAACAAGTGTAGGCATAATAAGTAATTGTTTTCTGTGATAATATCGCTATTAAAAGTACTGGGAAGTTTGTTTACAAAAACCCGAAAATAGAAACGGTTGATTGCAATCATAGTACTTTTGATCGTGTAAACACGGCCTGTAGTGTTATGCATTATTTAATAGGTATGATTCTATGGAGTATTCTGAATTATTTTGCGAAAATCTACCCCTACCGATTTGCGGTAATTAGTTTGGAACTACCCTGCACAGAATAAAAATGAGCACCCTGTATTAATATGTACGAAAGAAACCGTTTTATTTCTTGTTCTTCTTCATTCTGCCTTTAAGAGCTATGCCACACTTTCGATGATATTTGTATTGTATAAATGCTCCTTTAAATACATAGAACAAGAAAAATCGGAATATAAATATATAAGTTTAAAAAATATAATAATATAATAATTTTCTTTCCAGTTGCTAGCATCTCTTATGAACGACTCCATTTTCCGTTTAATAGATTTTCCAACAAATATATTGAGCAAAGTAATTTTAGCAACTGTATTTTATCATCTCTCATACCACTATAATTACTCGTATACTAATTTAAAATAATATTAAACAAGAAAAAATACTAGAGAATGTTTCTTGACTCATGCCCGTTTTACACTATGAACCGGTTTATTTCTGATTCCTTTCTATAGTTTGGTAATAGTATATTACACAACAAGTTTAGAAAAGTAAAGTTTTACTAAATATAGTTTGATTGAGTACGAGCGAGCGAAGCGGGCGAGTAACTTAGAAAGCTATATAAGTTTGGTAAAATACTTTTCTTACGAAGTGTGTATACTATTTTTTTTGCGTTTTTTATTAGTATTTATAAACAAACATTTATATAAAAGTGGAAATTCAAACATATGAATAATATGTTGGTGGCACTGTAAGTCTATGTCAAATTCGAGGTTAGAAGGTTAGGTTTGCCGTCAGTTTTGACACAAAACCTAACTTGCTAACCTCGAATTTGACAGTGACATTACCATATAGTAAAGTGACATTCTATGCACCAAAATGCCACTTTATTAATCGATTTTAAATTTAGTAAAATAGCACTTTATTATACAAAATGCGACAAAAGCTATTTCGAACAATAAACCACTTCCGTGTTTGCCTTCTCTGCGCTAGCAACCAGTACTAGAACAAGACAACCTCCGTTGCTACGATCGTTCCATAATCAGAAGCCTAACAAGCCCAAGGTTTTCAACCAGTGGCGGCTCGTGGAGAATTTTCATTGCAAAGCCAACCGAACCTAAATTGAATTTTCCACCCCCTGATAAACAAAGACAGGTTCTGACCGCAGATTTAAATATTTCGCATATGGACTGGCAAAAGTTAGCATCAGTGAAAACAATGCAAACTTTTACAGGCTAACAATAGATAATACCCTAAATCGATGGGACAATTTACCAATAAATTATGAATATAATAAAATATGTTATAAAATAGTTATTTAAGTAACAGTAATTGTTTTGAGAAAACCCCAACGTCTTTTCTATTGGAATTACACACAGTCTTAAATATACAGGCATGCGTACTCAAGAGAAAGTTAAAAGCCGAAAGCTTTTAAAACAAAAATTAAACAAAATACAGTACAACTAACATCAGTAAATGACGTAAAACGGCCAGGACCCATTGGATTGTGAGCTGGAAATTCAATAATATTTATCACAATCTAAACGTCATTTCATTAGTTATTAAATAATATTCGTCGTTCTTGGTATTGCGCATAAAAATGTTAGCTTTAAAACAGTGTTGTTAAAAAATATGAGAGTACCCCATTTTTAGAAATAAAGTATAATTCTCCTTCGTTTACCGTTTGCCAAACTTTTTATATGTATTACTTAATTAAATACCTAAATAATAACTACACAAATAACAATATAAAAACTCTTAATATTTTTCAGCGTGACTTAGAGATAATAGGTAAAAAGGTAAATAATTTTCATTGCATTCTTTCCGCTTGGAAAACTGCAGACTATGCGACTACATAATTAGCTCCATGATCTGCATATTCAAAATATAGAGAATCTTGTCATCGAAACAACACAAGCTGTCAGTCTGAGTTTATATCTCGTAAGTCTGCAGTTTCCGAATATGACCCGCGTGCACGACGTTTCTTCATCAGTTACCCTACGTGCCAAAGTTGTAAGCATCAGTAATCAGAAACTTAAGACACGCGCTATCGCAGCGGCGGCCAGACTACTCAAGTCGCTGAGATGGCTCCAAGTCAAGCTTAAATAGCCTATCTTTACGTCTACCTCCTTCGCCGTTCTCCCCCGCTGCGGTCTATATACTGTCGAACAGCTTTGCTCTGGCACAAATAAGTCCGTGAGAGCAAGGCAGTGCTTATCGTACAGTTTAGATCCATGAAATAAAAATTACTCGTCCTTTGTTTAAGCTTTAAAATGAGAAGAATAATAAAAAATAAGTACAGAAAAATATTTCTTTCAGAATAAAAAAGTGCTTGAATGACTGGTTTGTTATAGTAGAGCCATGGCTTCTTGGTTACTTATAGCCAGCCGTCACTGTTTTCACACTGCTGTTGATTTAAATCTATAGTTTTAGAATCCACGATCGTGTCAGACTGTTGTCGTTGTTGTTTGTTATGGACAAAGGTTAGGCATGCGAAGTATCAGATACCTTAGAGCCTTTTACATACCGACGACTGCTGTCATATGATCACAACCCTACTAGAACTTCGCAGATACTAGGAAATTCCAAACCTAGCAAGAGATCTTTTACATGATACAAATCGAAGTAACATGGAACCCCCGGTCTCTTATGTCTCTTCCCAAAGATGAGATTTTATCCGCAGTTTTTTGTTTGAACTCTTGGGTGAGTAGTCAATATGTTTATACCACATTTAATTTTAGCATGCAGATTACGTTTTTATTACACGCCACCGTAACCTTTTTCGTAAATTTGTATTTCAACGTAACCTAGAATATCTTATATATGATCATAGAAACAATTTTGTATGTAACACGTGCAAAAGGTGTGTTTATGGAACTTGGTGTTGCCTCGTTGAAAAATTTTCATGCCGAGTGCCATAAACACTAACTTTTTGTACTTGATACATAAATAACTATTAAAAGTCAGCAAAGTTGCGAAATAGTAGAATAGGAAGTCGTTTGCGACTCGGTGATGATCATTGTAAAGTAAAAGTGGCCCTCAGGAGCTAAGAGGTTGTGCAACCTTGATCTAGAAAATCGACTTGCAAGAGCGAATCAAAGGCTACATTTCTTATGATCACTTTGTTCCCACATTGCTCTCTTATTCTCGTCTTTTTTATAAGAAGCTTTACAATTTTTAACAGACGGTAATAAGTTCTTCTGTTTGATTTCAATATCTTGTTGATAGATCTTCGTTCAAGATATCACATGCCCTTTTTACCAGACGTATTAATGATTTGCATTTTCAATTATTCTAAAATGTATCCTATGCACTTTTCAGTTGGAGTGGTAAGCATATAATTTTCTTCATAACGTTTTTATTAATTTCAAGATGCAAAAATAAAAGTGCAAGGTTTCGTATAAAGCCTGCAAACAAAAGAAATAAACTGCGTTCTGCACTGCTAATGAAATCAAAACTTTCCCCTTTTTAAAAATCTTCCAACAGAGTGTTCGCTTGATCGCTGAGACTGTGATTATAAAACTTCCCTCCTTTGAAACACAAATATATAAGGAAGTATGCTATGACTACTTTCGCCAATCAGAGGAAAAATTCCATGTAATTAAAAGTGCCTTAATTGCAGTTTAATGTGTTCTAGAAAATTTTGAAAAGAATTCCTCATTAAAATATATATAAAGTCATTATCTGATATATATATAAGTATTTGTTTGGCTACTCTAATGACATACCAATACAAAATTACTTTTTAATATGGTTTCGGAGGCGTTCCGGGCCTATCATTATTTAACGAACGACTTATAGGATTGGACCGTGTTATAATTGAGATTAAAGAACTCAACGTTTCGCCCATTTTAGTAAGGGGTATCATCAGCAGATAAGCAAAAGAGCACGGTAACTACGTGTAAACCACGCCATACTCTTCTATCCCTTCCCTGGCAAAAGAGTTTCGCCTCTGGCATGGTTTTCACATTGACTTACCGTGCTCTTATGCTTACCTCCTGATGAAGCCCCTTTCGAAAGTGAGCGAAACAATGCCCTTCGATCTCAATAATGACGCGGTCCAATGTCGGAAGTCGGTTATTATTTTTTAATAGTTTATTAATGGCTTGTTAAAAGAGTACCCACCAATATCTTATTATAACAGGATTTCTGCTTGTAAACTCTACACAGGTTTGTTTGTAAAACCTTAATGACAACGACCATAAGAATTTAATTTATTTTTAAAACCTTTAATAGTGTATAATTATAGTTCCACACCACATCTTGATTGTTTTCTAGACTTTAGTAACATAGTTCAATTACATGGCGCCACATTACTAAACGATTTTGCATGTAGAAATGTAGCAAGCCAATAATATTACCATGAACATTTTATTGGCTGCGTTATAAAACTTAGAACCATGATACCATGAAGGGAAGTGAGCATTGGTGGGATCTTGTGGTCTACCGTAGCGTTAAGATTTCTTAAAACTTGGGCAGCCTTAACCCGATGCCAGTTTAATAGAACCAGACTAGTTGCATTTCCGGCTCCTACCTGAAAATTATATTAAATAATTAGTTTTCCTTCTATTCCACAAAATTATATATTTTTACGGCGTAGTCTTAGATTTAGGATTTTTAAAAAGTCGAGAACATATATTGCAGATGTTAAAAGTTTAATTATGCTTGGAAATCCACATTCTAAAATTATTTCCAATTTTACGTATCACCTATAGGTATGGAATAGACCCTGGTTGATGCTCGTTCAAGGTCGTTTGTGACTTAGATAGCAGTTTATATAGGCATTTGACAAATTTATTGCCAGTTGCAAACCGAAATTTCTTGAATTCAACTTTTTGATTTTACAAAATTGTAATTATTATTAATGACAGCAATATCAATATGTAATTGAATTATGTTACTAACGTCTATAAAACAATCAAGATGTGGTGTGGAACTATAATTATAAACTATCAAAGGTTTTAAAAATAAATTATATTCTTATTGTTGTTGTCATTAATGTTTTACAAACAAACCTGTGTAGAGTGTACAAGCAGCAATACTATTATAATAAGATTTGGTGGGTACTCTTTTAACAAGCCATTAATAAACTATTAAAAAGTAACAACCGACTTGCGACACTGGATCGCGTCATTACTGAGATCGAAGGACATTGTTTCGCCTACTTTCGAAAGAGGCTTCATCAGGAGGTAAGCACAAGAGCACGGTGGAAACCACGCCAGAGGTGAAACTCTTTTGCAAGGGAAGGGATAGAAGAGCATGGCGTGACTTACCGTGCTCTTTTGCTTACCTGCTGATAATATTACTTACGAAAATGGGCGAAACGTTGAGTTCTTCGATCTCAATAATAACACGGTCCAATCCTATAAGTCGTTCGTTACATAATGATAATGGCCCGGAAAGCCTCTGAAACCATATTAGAAAGTAATTTTGTATTCGTATGTCATTAGAAGAGCAAAACAAATATATTTCTTAAAATTCATTTAACTGATCAGATAATGACACTGTATATATTTTAATGAAAATTCTTTTGTAAATTTTCTAGAACACATTAAACTGCAATTAAGCCGCTTTTCAAAATGACAAGGGATTTACCCTCTAATTGTCGAAAGCAGTACATGCTACCTTATACCGTGTGAATAATGTAAGACTATACATTGGCAACTTTATTTTAGCATTAATCAATTTACCCATGCTAGTAACAATTGTCGGTTTTTTCTGTAGTCACTGTGTTGTTATTTTGTTTGCAAACACCATGGTAACATTAAATAAATTCCCTATGTCTAATTTTGCATAATTCAGCCCTGTACTGTCTTACATTATTCGCATTAATCAATTTACCCATGCTAGTAACAATTGTCGGTTTTGAAATTACAATGAAATAATTCAGTTTCAATTAGTTTCAGTAATTACTGTGTTGTTATATAACAAAGCATTGATTTCATTGACAGTGCAGAACGCAATTCATTTCTTTTTGTTTGCAAGATTTATATGAAACCTTCCACTTCAATCTTTTATTTCGAACTGTATTAGTTTTGCATCCTGTAATTAATCAAAAAAACGTTATGAAGAAAATTCTGTACTTACCACTCCAACTGAAAAACGCATAGGACCTATAGATTTTACAGAACACTTTCTAGAATAATTGAAAATACAAATCATTAATACGTCTCGTAAAAAAGGCATGTGATACCTTTATCGAAAACCTATGTAAAAAAAGATATTGGAATTTGGGAATCAAGTTATCATGTTACTTTTTAAAAGAATATCGTCGTAAATGTAGCCTTTGATTCGCCCTTACAAGTCGATTTTCTAGAGTAGGGGTGCACAACTTCTTAGCACCTAAGGGCCACTTTTACTTTAACATGGTCACTGGCGAGTCGCAAAGCGACTTACTATCCTACTATTTCGCGACTTCGCCGACTTTTAATTGTTCATTATGTATCAAGTACAAAATTTAGATTTTTTGGCACTCAGAATGAAAATTTTCCAACGAGTCGACGTCAAGTTCCACAAACACACTTTTTGCACGTGTTACTTACAAAATTGTTTCTATGATCCTATATAAGATATTCTAAGTTATGTTGAAATACAAATTTACGATAAAGCTTACATTGCCGGTGGTATGTAATGAAAACGTAATTAGCATGCTAAAATTAAATGTGTTATAAACATATTGACTATTCACCAAAGAGGAGGGTTCCATGTTACTCCGATTTGTATCCTGTAAAAGATCTCTTGCTAGGTTTGGAATTGCCTAGTATCTGCCAAGTTCTAGTAGGGTTTTGATCATATGACAGCAGCGGTCGGTGTGTTAAAGGCTCTAAGGTATCTGATACTTCGCATGCCTAACCTTTGTCCGTAAGAAACAACAACGACGACAACAGTCCATTTTGCATTAGAAACTGCGTTTCAAATTATCACTTCTGACACTATCGTGAATTTTTAATTATAGATTTAAATCAACAGCAGTGTGAAAACAGTGACGGCTGGCTATAAGAAACCAAGAAGCCATAGCTCTACGATAACAAACCAGTCATTCAAGCACTTTTTTATTCTGAAAGAAATATTTTTCTGTACTTATTTTTTATTATTCTTCTTATTTCACAGCTTAAACAAAGGACGAGTAATTTTTATTTCATGGATATAAACTGTACTTACGGACGTATTTGTGCCAGATCAAAGCTGTTCGACAGTATATAGACGGCAGCGGGGGAGAACGGAGAAGGAGGTAGACGTAAAGCCAGGCTATTTAGGCTTGACTTGGAGCCATCTCAACCTAGACTTGAGTAGTCTGGCCGCCGCTGCGATAGCGCGTGTCTTGAGTTTCTGATTACTGATGCTTACAACTTTGGCACGTAGGGTAACTGATGAAGAAACGTCGTGCCCGCGGGTCATATTCGGAAACTGCAGACTTACGATATTTAAACTCAGACTGACAGCTAGGGCTGGGCGATATATGGTCATATAGAAATATCGAATATCGATATTTATCGAATATCAATATATCGATATTTATCGAATATCGATATATCGAAACATCGAATATCCATATGTATCGAATATGGAAATATCTGATATCGATATTTATCGAATATCGTTATTTATCGCTATCCCCATAATTATTGATATCGCCATAATTATCGATATCTCCATATTATCGATAAATACATATATATTGAGATTCATGAAATAGCTGTCAAATTAGTAGTTTCCACTTGTCTAATCCAACTGTTGTCAGAAACTGGTCACCATGTAAACGTTCAGATTGGTGTACGATAACTTTTTGTATGTATACGGTATACCTTGTATCTGCGCATGTACAACATTCGCTTAATTTGAAGTGCCATAAATTCAATTTGTTTTAATAATCCTAATAACAATACTTCATGATCTAAAATGATCTACTATGTTATTTTACATATTGACCTATTGTAACCACGCAAAACAAAATTTTACATTCATAAACTGTCTTTTCAAAAATCGATATGAATATGGGTGCACTAAAAACGACGTTTCTGTTAACTGTTAGGTAATCTTTAAAACATTCGAATGCTGTATAACCATTTTCGAACCTAATATTTTGCGTTGCCACTATTCATCTAAACTAAATTTGTCTATTCAGAAACTAAAGTTATAATTACGCATTGATTATGGTGTACCGTTGTACATACACACACATCTCATGTTACAGTAAAATAAATACCTAATATTTGTTAATGCTTTACTTGTGTAACACATATAATTAGCAAGATAGAAATATACTTTAATGATTCACATTTTGTAACACATATTTTAATAACAATTTATTTTCTTAAAATAATGCAATACAATATAATAACATTGATAACGAAATAAACTATATTCGTATTCCGTAAGTCCGTGCTCCGAATATAACACGTATTGCATTTCGCAACTTTTAAATAAGGACTTCTTGTAAAGACCCTAAATTTAAAAATATTGTGCAAGTCTGCAGATTTAATTTGCGTGGATAAATCCTTTTCGGGCGTTTTTTTTTGTTTATGCTACACTTTTTTTCACATCAGGGAATCCTACATAATATTTGATAGTCAGCACTCACCAGTAGGGCTGGGCGATATATCGATAAATATCGATATTATTTCCGTATCGATATATCGATATATGGAAATATCAGATATCAACATATTGATATACCGATATATCGAATATCGATATTTATCGAGTATCCATATTTATTGATATATCGGTATTTTTAAGACATTTATCGATATATTGATAAATATCTGTATATCAATAAATATCGATATAATTCTGATATCGAATATCGATATGTAAATTTTAATATCGCCCACCCCTACTGACAGCTTGTGTTGTTTCGATGACAAGATTCTCTATATTTTGAATATGCGGATCATGGAGCTAATTATGTAGTTGCATAGTCTGCAGTTTTCCAAGCGTAAATAATGCATTGAAAATGATTTACCTTCTTACCTATTATCTGTAATTCCGTATCGCACGAAGATATCTGTGTCTCCACTCAATAATTTCGGGTTTCTTAATCAACACTGCCCTCCTTGTCCTGTTGTGGTACACAAATCCCATATCCTTTAGCAATCTATAAAGCGTCGTCTTAGAGAAATCTGGCACATCAGGATCAGCGTTGACACTGGCTAAAATAGCGTTCAAGATAGGAGATATATTTTGAAGAAAAAAACTATGCACTTTTGTTCGAATTATACCTTCTGTAACTTCGTCGTATTTGTTGGAACAGGAGCTCGAAATACGTTCACCGTTTGCACGTTTTTTCAATGGTTCAATCCCAGTGGCTGAAGTGGATGCCTTGCGCACTGTGAATAATGTTATTTGTGATACACCTGTCACTTCCGACACTTTTATTGTAATGTAATTAATAGATTCATCATCTACCCTATTGTTTAAATTATAATTCAGCACATTTACCAATAACTGCTTTTCGCGTAAGCCTAACTTTTGTCCCGTTTTCAATTTGGTGATTCCATCCATAGTTGCAAACAAACTGAATCATATCTCAAATTTAACACAAAAGGAAACTTCTACTTATTCGCAGAAAATGAAAAGATTGTTTGCATCTACTAATAAGTTACATATTAAGATCATCATTAAAATTCAATTACTAACATGTAAATTATTAAGAATACATTACTTACACTTTTGGTTTTTGAAAACTACTTCATTTGTAGATAAAGTAAACTAAAAACATCAGTAAAATTTTATTACTAACATCCAGACTATTAAGAATCTATTAATAAGATTGCACTGCTGGTCACTGGACAGTATTGATTTGCATTCCTAATGCAATATTAATAATACCCAACAAATACCAAGGAAATAAACAAAACAAAAATAAGACATTTATGAGATTCTTTGTAATTCTATTAAGAAATTAGTATGCTTATTTAACTAGGCACTATTTATCTAATAATATGATTTTAATGTGAATAAAAGGGGAACAGCCATTTTTGTTGCATACGAATTTATTTGCTTTCAATGTATTAAGGCTGTTTGAGAACCTCTGGAGTTCGTTACACCAAACCAGTACAATAGGTGTGTAGCGGCATCGCTGTGCAGTTTTGAGCTATCTAAAAAGCATTGCCTATACCGCCCGTACTCCACTCTAAGTATGAAACAATCTATAGATATAATCTCTGCTTGAGGCACTAATATATGTAGTTAAAATGACCGACTTCCGGTTATACCGGAAGTACCATATTTTATGTTTTTAGGAATATACGTCTCGAATTACATACCGTAGTCTTGCCAAACTTGAACTTATAGTAATAGCTATTTCATTAATTAAATCAATAACAAATCCCTCATGAAGAATAAAATTTTCTAAGCGTGGTTTTAATAAAAGTAAATTTTTGATGGCACCTATTAAGGGCCATCTTGCAATTCGTTATCTGAAACTGAAAAATGTTTATTTAACAAAATTGTAAAATATTTCTATGTAATAAAGTTCAAGGCGCTTCATTCCATACATAGGAATATAGCCTGAGACCCGGCGGGTCAGGGCCACCGAAATATCACTTTTCCAAACCCAGTCATCTGACACACCTTAACGGCGTACTGGGTGATGTGGTTAACATCACGCCTTCGACGAGTGCCTTACTTTCCCCTACTTCCACACCGTGGTTTCGGTACCCAATTTGAGTGGGCTTCCTGCCAGTTGCTACATGTGGGGATTGAACCCCGTACAGTACGCTGGCGTATTTTTCTGTAACACCTAAGCAAATATGACAAAACTGTCATATGTAACTTAACACCTAGATGCTGAAAAATATAAAACATACCGGGCGATCTATTTAAATAATCAAATGTAATAACATTTCCGGTAAAACCGGAAGTCGACCTTTGTAAATCTGTCTGTCAATCGGAAATTATGTTAAATCCTTTTTAGAAATTTCGTACAAACTCGTTCATGAGTAAATGAGATAGAGGCATGACCCTGATTTCATTGTTACCCGGTATATTAACTGGAATGAGAAAAAAACCTCTTTCTCGTGATGCCCTAGCTAACTATGAGTTCCATATAAAAAATACAACTTTATGGTATCTCAAATGTCGATTTTTTTAAACTGGCTACGACGCTGCATTCTTATCAAGATGTGTCTGAAGAACGTAGAAATTCCTTTTCTCTATTTTCCGAAATAAGCGAGATATGGCCATAAGACGCAAAGTCGAAAAATTGAACTTTTGTTGATAATTCAAAAACCAAAAACGATAGTCAATTTTGGTTTTCATTATTAAGGTTTTTTGGAAAAAAGAGTACGAGGTTGGGAGGTCCATTTTTCCGTATCTCCTATAGTTATCGAGTTTCTCTATGAAAACATCGAAATTTACCCACCCTGTACATTGTTTCACGAAGGGCGAAAATCTTTACAGGAAGGACTGTGCCTTGCTCGCCCCCCCCCCTCCCTGATTTAATACTAAAACTTTAATGGAGTGAAAATTCCTAGATCCGGCTCTGTTCTGATAGAAAAAAACCTTTGACTATCTCAGCTTATCGAATTAGAAGACGTTTTCTCGAAACAGTGGCATATTAATATTTTTAAATGCGAAAAACGCAGAACACATCTGCCGGTCACCCGTCATGTTGATACTATGCCTTATTTCAACTCGACTGCGTTACTCGAAAGTTTCACAAACCTAATCCATTCTATTATTCTTAAAGTTACCAGGCGGCACAGAAGTTATGAACCGGTTGCACAGCTAATCACCCGACCACCCCAAACGGCATAACGACAGCCGCATCGCCCCCTAACTGCAGCCGGGGGCGCAAATCTGTGCCCAAGTGCTTCCCAGCATCTGTGGGCATCTGGAGCCCATGCGGCCGAGTGGGGCATCTCTTCGACGTCGACATCGACAGTGTGAGCCGACCAGCAGTCGGTGATGCGTGAGGTGGCCGCGTCTTCAGCACGACAAAAGTTCGAACTGCACGCGCGCGGCGCGAACACAAACGCAAATTGCACGTTGCGTAATAAAGCGCTGTGAAGGTGCAAATGGAAATGGATTAGCGATTATCCACGCCAATCCGCTGACTTCCCGCCGGAGGCTTTTTCGCAGATTAGCCCTTTTTGCTGGTGTCTTTTTTTGAGTGCCCCCCGACGCCGGTGTTTCTGACAGTTTTTCAAAATGTGCAGTGGAAGGACGTTGCTGGTGCTTTTTTTCGCAGTGCCTGCGGTGCTCGCGCAGATCGAAATCGACCACACTCCCGCCATAGGGCGGAAAGGGACTAAGTGTTACGACGACTTCAACAGACCACAGGTGCCTTGATTTCTTAATTTTTAAGTTGGGATTGTGCTTAGTAAGATCTGCGTTGCTTATGCTTTTCTGCGTCCAAGGTCCCGGCTTGGCGGTAAAATAAACCAATCGTTCTTCAAATACGGATAACAGAGTAATCTGAGTAATCCACTAGAATTTGTCATTAACGGTTGTTTTGTCTACGAAATGCTTAGAAATTAGTAAATATTTTTCGATATGGATGCCTTGATGCATTGTTGCAATGTACAAATTATATTTGCTGATTCTATAGTGTAAAAATGGGTTGGTGCAAAGCTCGATTTCATTCCTTAATTGAGAATAGAAGAAGAGTAGGTTACGTTCATTGTTTTAACAAAGACTAACAATCCATTTTAGTAGAACTTTATAAATGTTTGCATGTTATCAACTTTACTCGTAGAATTAGTTGAAATAAATTTCATAGTCTGAATTAGAATAGCTATGTTGCATTATTGCATGGATGTATTAAATTAATAGATCCATGCATTATTGACAATGTTCAACCCTCGTGCTCATCATACACTGCCTTTTTTTAAAATTACTATTGGCTTTGCAGGGCAATATTTTATTTAAAAAAAACAAGAACCTCATTTACGGGCTCAGTTATCAACAGTTAAGACTGAATATTTATAAAAAAATTATCTGCTTTGCCTCTTATCTTTGAACGATTAATACTGATTTTTTAAGGTTTTCGACGCCTTTTGTTTTACTTCTACTTTTATTATAATAGCAGTAATCAGGGCCGGTCTGGCCCGGCCGGGTAATCGGCGATCGCCAGTAAAATGAAGGTCAAGTAAAAATTGGGGTAAATTAAATTTGAAAATAAATGAGAAAAACATTCAGAATCGTTGAAAATTGCAAAAAGTGAAAATTTTGAAGTACTGCAGAGCACCGGCTCGTTTAAATGGACGTTTAACTGAGGATGAACTCCATATCAAAGCAAAGATCAGAGAATTAGCTACTGTTAAGGCTAGACGAATTGACACATCAGCTTCCAAGAGATTCCAAAGAGATATATAAAGCAGCAAATAAAACAGCGTTTTTGTTTAAAACAAAGTGTTATGTTTTAAACAATTGTGTTTTAAACACATTTTAAACTGCCATGTTTCATACATCTTTTCTGAATTGTTTGTCCTAAATATAATGAAAAATAAAAATAAATCCATACTGTATATAGTATACCGGGTGTCCGTTCTTAAATTCGAACATAGGAATCTAACATTGCATTAAACGTTTTTGCTGACTACTGCTCGCCAATTCAACGTACAGGAAAGGTAATGGTATCAATAGAAAGATAAAATTATTGCACATCAAATGCTACTAGTAATAATAATATTTACTGATACAATATAGAAATAATGGCAAAATACCTAAAAATCAAATGCTCAATCTTGATTGCCTATGTTTGACTGTGAGAGTGGACATCCAGTATATGTATTTAAACGTAGTTTCACAGTAGTAGAATTATGCATATAAGAATAAGAACTACAAATCCAAAAACAAAATAAATAAAAACACTGCTCTTCTACATCATCAAGTGAAGGGATGTCTTCCAGTCATGATTCGGATCAATTTTTAATAAAACGTTTTTTTAAATATTGCTTTAACTCAGGGGCGCAGGAACAGGGGGGGGGGCGGCAAGGGGGCGATCTTTCCCTCATAGAATATATCAGGAGGTCAAATTACATTAGTAGAAATCAAACACGAAGAATTTGTTAAAGACGCTGAGAATTCACTATAGTCCATTTTTCTTTCATATGGAAATGCAAATGGCTAAATTCTAGGGAAATAATTGACAAGTATTGTCACTAGGTTGCAGTGTGTTGCTACATAAACGTCTTATTATTTTTGTGGTGAGGTTAGGTTTCATGTCAACAGGTTGACATTTCATTATTTAAATTGTAGTTTTGGCTATTATAAACTTGAAATGTGAGTTTATAATTTGGTTTTAACTAGTTACGAAGGTATTGCACTAATGACAATTTTATAAAAGCCAGAACTGCTATTTAAAATAACTATGGTGTCAACCAGTCCAGATAAAACCTAATCTCATTGTAAAAATAATAACCAGAAGTTTAGCTACCAACACAATGCAATGTATTAGCAATGCTTGTTGTCAAGAAACCATACTATTCTGTCCCACTTGTGACGTTTACCCTGTATCTTTAGGTATAATTTTTGACCATGTAAAAGCCTGAGCTATGTACAAATGATTTCTTTTATCTATTTCCCAGTTAAAACAAAAATAAACAAATCTTTATTTTTTAAGATGCTCACCTAGTAAATATTTTTCTGAAATTTTCGCGGTTTTATGCCAGGTAGATATAAATCTGCATGCATAATATCGTCTTCCTCCAACAAATAGTTTTTGAACTATACAGCCAACAGACAGAGACGGAATTGAGAAAAGGCATTTTAGCTTAATTGTAACTATTATAGTTATTTATGTATCAAGTACATACTGTAGGACTATTGGGCGAGTCTATTTTATGCAGGGCGAGCGTAGCGTAGCGCTAAAGAGGGCGGTCAAATAAGGTCTGATTATATACGAGCTGCATGCAAAGCTTTACGTTCGACTGCACTGCAGGAGATGTCCTTTGATCTACAATAACATTTATATTAGACACATTAGAAAATTCAAGTTGCTATTGAAACATTTGATAATTTCGAAGTGTGCTTCTGCTAGGTTAATTGCGTTATCAATATCAAGAATAACTACCTATTGCTGTATGGTATTAAAGAGTAATTTCTTTTTATTATTTGTAAAGTTTTCAGTTAATATAATCTTCTTTTCTGATCTATTTTGATAACAACTATATATTGGACATAGGCGGCCGTTTTACTTTACTCTATGGACTAAAGTGGCACTTTATGGACGCTAAATGATACTATAATAAAGTGTTTATGGAACAGTCCAACCTTAGTCATGTTAAAACATAAAAAAAAATGTTTTGCCCCCCCCCCCCCTAAATACAGTAGTTCCTGAGCCACTGCTTTAACATAAAAATGTGATAAAAACATCGTGCGTCCAGCCACAAATGCAAACAGTAACTGAAAGTTGAATTGAAACTAATATGTTTACTGAATTTATTCATAATAGTGATACGATTTGATAAGAAATTTTCATAATTACATCAGCTACCTACTAAATAGGTTACCGCAATTACCAGAATTGAAAACAATGTTTTAAACAAATAAAACATGTTTTTTGTTTAATTTTAAAAAACATGTTTTTTGCCAACCCTCCTTGTGTTATGAATCACGCTGTATTCGGAACTTTGATTTCCACGAAATGGCCACATATACACCTAACAAATAAAATTTGAAATTAAGAAAATTATTTTGTACAAACTGTAATTAATCTAACGAAATGTACTACACAAAACATGTACAAGTCATAGGTAATAGATAACCTGCAGACTGTATACCATGGTCCTACTAAATATAATAATTCAGAATGAAACCAGTTCTCCTTATCTCGAAATCTAAGTTTCACTTTTTGTGTTTACTGGATGCAAACCAGAGATCAATTAGCATCCCAAAAGGCTATAGAACACTATAAATTATTCCCACATGTTTCTAAACTATGTATTTTTTTAATTTGTTTTCAAGATTACCTACATGGGATTTTGCTGTAACTAAGATATCTAAGACTTGTAGATATATATTTAATATGCATTTTCAATGACATTTTCGGGTTGGTTTTCCTTAAAATCCAAAGAATTGATTTTCTATTTCAGAAGATTCTACTAAATCAATAGCATTGATATTGTTGAAGTTTATAGAACTTGGAATTTTATCAATTTAGCCAAGACTGTTTTACCCAGTTTTTATTTGAATATTGGTATTTATTGGTATAAGTCATTCCTCTTATAAAAAAATGTGTAAAGGGCCTTACACGGAAGTGGAAGTTTTGAAACCAAAAATTTTCAAAATAACAAATGAAAAACAGAATTTAATTTTTTAATGTGTTAACCACGTACATGTTGGGTTCAATATATGCCCATTTTACGTCAAGGGTGAAACCTGAGCTATGTGCAAGTAGTAATAGTTCTTGAGTTAAAGCAAAAATAGGGAGATTTTTTAAAGTGCTTCTTCTGTATATGTCAAGATATAACCCGCATGCAAAATTCGTCTTCCTCCAACAGATACTTTTTGAGCTCTACCGCTAACAGACAGACAGTCAAACGGAATTGAGAAAACCTGTTTTTCGTCATCTAGGAACCATGAAACGTGAAGATCTGAAGAAATCTCCGAAGGCGATTTTTGCGCGATTACAATACTTTCTTCGTCTTTGGGACGAGGGAAGTAAAAAGTCAGACTTTTTGAATTAGGAGTAGAACTTATATCAACATACCAGATGGCATTAACGCAATATACTAGAGTAAACTTTTTTTACAGAATGCTATTAATAAACTATGATTAGTGATGCATCAACGATAACATATTGTTATTACTCTTTACGCGTAAAAAAGCAAAAGTTCTGTGGGTTAAAAAAATCACTACATATTGGGATTTTTACAAAAGCTTTCACCAAATCATAAGATTGAACCTGGTGATAGATCTGGTGACATTTTATCAGACCTGGCAATACTGTGATATTTACCAGCCGCGACTCCCTCCCCTGTATCTGTGTATTTTGATGATTTTTGCAATGAATTTCACGGTGTGCGCTATTTCCAGATGCATTTCCGTTTATGTAACATAACAATGCATTTAAAAAAAATTTAATTAACTCGTGACTTAAAAAAGCCATTTGATTTCATTCACTGACTTAAATCATGCGAATCATTCGGGACAACCCTGATATTTATAACCCCAGCATTGTAATGCTAAAAGGGTGAACATTAAGTATACAAGAAGAGTTGGTAAAACTCAACGCATCGGGAGTTGAATGTAATTCTAGTTCTAAAATTAGATGAATTCTAGGAAGCCATAAATATTTTCTGAAAAGTGGTAGATGAATTATGGTTCTATTGAAAAGTTATTTCTAGCATTGGCAATGACTAAAGCTTAAATGTAATTAAGTGCATATTGTACTTCCATAGAATGTCATTAGAAGCCAGATAATTTATGTGCCTGTAAGACTACTCACAATACATTTTAAACCGATTTCAGTAGACTATAACTGTCAGTAGGTGCATGGATTCTGCATTTTTCTGAAATTACCTTTAGAAATGCTATGCACATCGCTCAAGGCTACGTCTTGGCGCCAAAACAAGGCAAATTGCTCTTTGATTATGCACTAAACCGTAGCATTCCGATCAATGAATCATCGTATTGTTCTTATTTTCCCTTCTAGGGAAGGAATAATAAACCGCAACCTCCGGCAGAACGGACAATACCGTCTTTATTTTTGAACTTCCAGACTTATTTAAAGCCAGACAGATGTGTCTGCGACTTCCGGTCTCGTCGGAAATGGCAGTAAGAATATATTTTAAATTTCAGTACTCAAAATCAGGAAAATTGGCTTAATACGGGGAGATAGTGGTTAGCAAAATCGCTATTGGGTTCCTGGATAGTTTGGTGTAGATTACAGTTCATCAATTTAAGGAATGCGATGGCATTTAATTGTAAAAGTAAAATTTGTTAGCAAATAACACAATTTTTAATGAACCTTCTAATACTGGCAGCTCAGCAGAATTGACGTTATGAATAATTTGTTCAATACATGTACCTATATTTTCATCAAATAGAATCACTACACTTGTATAAATCCACTAAGTTTTTTTTTTTTAATTTATATTAAAAGTATTGGGCTCTTGAAAGCCCTCGATGATGAGGAAATGAAAGTGTACTTTGGCAGAAATAGGATTTAAAAAAATCCTTTTCTATTGAAGCAAAAAACAGCGTAATTTTAATAGGGTATCGATATCGATATTTATGGCCTGCTTTATATTTTATTTTTTATAGGCGTCATTGTACATTTTATGGGAAATTCCAACCCCACTAACGACTGTCATGATGTTATTATGACATCCGGGACCAACTATTTTCCGTGGCAGCCGTACCACGAGGCGTCGGGAGAAGCAGCCATGAAACTCCCATCCAAGTACTGGCCAGAAAGAGCGTTGCTTAACTCTGCTGATCGTACGTGGACGCTTGTTCAAGCTACACCACCCGGGACCCATATGTGATGATATCACCTTTTTATATGGAATGAATATCGATGTCTATTATTAACTGCTGGTCCATGTAGCAGTTAGTTGTATCTGAACTATCAACACACGTAAGGTCATCCCTGTTAGGAAAAACAAGCTTAGTGCCATATCTTTTCAAAAATTTTAAAATGATAGATAGATAGATAAATTGTTTATTGAACATAATTTTTGAGAGGGTTATAATAATATGTTACATTAATTAGTACAAATTAATATATAACAGTTTAATAATAGAAAGATATTAAATAATAAATTATTCCTAAAAAATTTACACAAAATTCGCATTGTTTACTATGGCCGGTACAAATTTATATATAATAATTAAAAAATAAAATAAAAATGATTCCTAATATTAACAAAGGAATAATAAATGCATATGCCTATATTTCAAGGGATCTTCATCATTGCTAATTCCGAGTTTGGAAATGAATCAACGTCATACACTCTTAGTTTTTGAGAAGTATTTCTATGAGGTTCGACTATTCCGTTAGGAGAAGAATAATCGCTTTATAAAAGACGTAAGCAGTGTCGGACTGGCCCACCGGACAACCGGGCAAATGCCCGGTAGGCCAATAAAGTTTGGAGGCCAAAATGGCCACACAATATTTTTTCCAAAATACCTATAAACATAAAAATGCACAAATGTTTTTACAAAATTCAAAAAAATTTCAAACTTTGTGTCAAAGTATTGTCCCAGTTTTGTTTGTGCATCCATCATGCATCTATTATTTCTTAGTAGTCGTGGAATGAACATGATTGTATGTGTGGGGGTCCCGCAGCTGGTTTATCTATGCTGCCATCTAGACAAAGCTTGAATTTCGACGAAACCATTGACAAGTTCGCAAATAGATCAGTCCCTTTAAAATCAAAACTATTGATCTGATTCATACTGTGAAGTATAATAATTGTTATAATGGAATCGAGTGTAAAAGTTATTATAAGGTCAAAGCTTGTAATCATAATTATCTATATTTTTTCATTATAATTGTTCCAAACTCAAAGTTTATAAATTATCATAGATAAAGAATATTTTTTCGTTATTTGTATATTTTTTCCACTACTAGGTAGCATTAAACGATATCATTATTTACTTTGTTTTCGAGCCAAGAAGATGAATTTCTTTCCCAGTGGTTAATAATATTTCATTATTATCCACTGGTTAATAATGAAAACACATTATTAACTACTGGTTAGTAATGATTTTATTTGTTATTAATGTAAAAGCAGTTAATTATAAAAGGAATAAAACTGCTAGTAGTGGAAAAAATAATATACAGGTTGATTTTTAAGTTGATTCTTTCCGTTTACCAGGAAATAAGGGTAAAAAAATAAGCATTTTTCATTTACCACTTTTCCGAAATATTAACACTAACGGTGGTACAGGGTGTTAAAGTTTCAAATTAAAAACTAAACTTTGGCGCAAAGGCTGCTGGACAATTTTTTTATTGTTTATCTCTGTTGTCAAGCAATGACCTGCCAATTAGTTTTCCGTTGTAATTTTATTAATGTTACTACTACAATAATGGTTCATGTTTGTCAAAATAATGAATTAGTAAATATGCTTATTATTTACTGGGAGTGTCGTCAAAATGCCGCTTCCGCATGGCTCTGATACGCGGAACGTGTGTGTAGAAGCGAATGGTGCTCATTTAAGTTAGATGAAGTTTAGTTTAATTTTTGTTAATTAATTTTAGTTCTTAATTTGAAACTTTAACAACCTGAACCTCCGTTAGTTTTGATATTTCGCAAAAGTGATAAATGAAAACAATTCTTATTTTTACTTCCTTTTACTATAAAGGAAGTATTGGATTCACCCCAAAAATTCGAAATTGAGTTTTCAACGGATCTTCACGTTTTAGAGTCCCCTGATCCCAAAAAACATATTTTTTTTTATTGGTCTGTCTGTGTGTGTGTGTGTGTGTGTGTGTGTGTGTGTGTCTGTCTGTAAACAGAATATCTCAAAAACGAAAAGAGGTATGGCGTTGAAACTTCATATATAAGTTTTGTGTACTATGTAGATGAGACAGCAAGCTTTTGAAGAAAATCGCTTAACCGCAAGTAGGTGTTTACTCTTGTGATTTTTCAGTTTTTTTCGATTTTTTCAAAAACGGCTCTAACGATTTTTTTTAAACTTTCCATTTTTATTACATTTTTAATGTGTATTGATGTGAGATAGGTGATTTTCCAGTTGAATACTTCTAAAGTGGGTTTCTTTTGTTTTTTTTTCTATTTTTTTTATTAACTCCTATTTTAAATAAAACACCCGGTATATTATTACATTTTCGAATTCACCTTAAAATTCTAGAAAAAATTTGTCTCTTAACTAACGCTCTATTTTGTACCGTTTTTGTAGAATTTGTAATTTTTGAAAATTTTTGACAAATTTTTAAAAATTAAAAATGAAATTTTTGACTAATTATAAGATCACTGTAAAAGGAAGTTGTGTGAGTGTATCACACCAGATTTTTTTAGCTTTATGTTCTGGTAAACGAAAAGAATCAACTTATAAATCACCACTGTAGATAAGACTTATCAGCATCGCGACTTATTTCACTCGATGCTTCGCATCTCGGAAAATAATTCTGCTCGACTGAGAAAAATGTTTTCTCTACCTTGGTCTATACTATGTATTTCCATTGCTCATCGTTTTCTTTATCGTAGTTATTGATTTTGTTGTACTTTCACCTGCCATTACTGTACTGTGCCATTACTGGTAAGAAGGGTGCGTTTTCGGTCTTCGAGGTCCATACAGCTCCCGGTAGGGCTTTGCCCCCCCGGACTCCCCTTTAGCTGGGGGCTGTGCGCCCCCCCCCCCTTTTCTTTTATTTTTACATGTGGAGGCCACATGCATCCTTTGCCCGGTAGGCCAAATTTTGCCAGTCCGACGCTGGACGTAAGTACAATATAGTGCTATGTGTGAGAGCTACAATATAAGGTAGATGTTTTCAATTCCAATAACTTTTGACTAATCACCAGAGAGTTGGCGTTTTTCTTCTTATTGTGAGAGTACTACTTAAACAATCGGCTTCCAATTTAACGAGTATCTCCCCAAAATGAAGCTCTTCGTATGTTGGTGCATTTATTTCCATTTCCTCTCCCTGTTTCGTCGTCTCTTCTTCTGCATTACTGCTACCACCATCAATCATCATAACACATCATAAGTATTCAACAGTTCTACGAAGTACTCCTTCCATCTTTGAATAACCTCGTCTTTGCTCCCGATCATATTTCCATCCTTATAGTATTGTTCTTGGATAAAATTCTCTTATTTGGTGGCTTACTTCGTTATAAAACTGTTGTATGTTTGTTACTTGTCTCTATTTTTCCATAATTTCCAGTTGATATTGGTCATACAGATTTTCTTTACTTCCTTTCTTATGCTTGCTTGTAGTCTTCGTCATATCATTATTCCTTTTTACACTGTTTCTTTTGAAGTTTCTGTTACAGCTATTCTAATGTCTTTCAATTTTCTTCCAAATCTTGTGTCCCATGTCCCACTCGTTTTCCTGGCTTTTCCAGTTTTCCCTGATACTCCTCGCTATTTTTTGAATTTGATATTAAATCCTTGGTATTATATAACGGGTTTATCCATCGTAATGCAGAATCGCTTCGTTCTTCCATCTTATTTCCTGTATAGCAGGGATCACCATTTTGTATTTCTATACATACAGTTTTCCTTTCTTTCGTGTTTGTTTACTTGCGTTCTGAATAACTTTTCATCATTATCCATGTTTGACCCTTTTAGGTATTTTGCCAGTTGAAATATTCCCATTTTTGTCTTTCAGGATAGTAAGTGAACAAGGGTTGGTCTTTTCTTATCCGCTTTAAATGTCCCCATCCTTCTTATTTCCTCCGTATCTATAACTACGTCAATATTCACTCGGAATTTCTTCAACAACTACTGTATATTTCCTTTCACCTCTTCATTGCCTTCCGCTCCCGTGTCTATTACTCCATATCTTAGTATTCCTTCTTTATCTCCTTCTCTACCAAATTCGTCGCCCTGCTCTCGATATAATTATCCGTTTCAGCCTGGATTTCTTCTATGCGTTTGTCGAATGGCGTCTCAATATTTTCAATTTAGCATTTATTCGCATAAACATCATTGATATTGTATATTGGCTAAAGATTACGAATAAAATGTAAATACATTTCCTTCACTTTAAAATGATAACTGATAGTATTTGCAACGTCAATATTTTTAAAACATACATTGTTTTGACGTTCATTAATGTTAGTTTCCACACCTGCACACTCCGCAGTTCACATACTATTTGGAGCAAACCGACAGTATTCATGTAAAAATCGTGTTACTAATTCTTTGTCAGGTTTAGTTTCTGTGAAATCTAATGCAAAACAATCACCAACATCTTTTGGCTTGAGCAATAGTAGATCAAAAAGGTGTATTCTGTGGTCAGACCTAATTCTTGAATTTTCGTGTAGAATGATTGTCCTATATGGGGGCGGCTACCTTTAATTTCACTCTTAAAAAAGTGCAGCTATATTTGTATGTACACTAGGGGATGAATATACGTAATATTTATCGTTAAGTCAGTGAATTGCAAATAGTTGTAGGAACTACTTGAATGTGACAAAGTGGACAGCAAATCTAAATTGTTCTTGCATCCAAACATCATAATTTTGACATGTTTTAATTTTGTTTTAGAAATATATAGAAGAATAGGAAAGTTCTAGTAAAAATACAGGATAGTGTATAATGCAACACAATTTTCTGAAATAATTAGGCTAGTCACAATAAATAACGCCCTACTAGTTTTTGTCTCTAAAATTTATAATTGGAAAAGCTTTAAAGCAATAAGTTTGGAACGTGTATTGAACATACGAGTATTATTTAAGGACTCCCTGTATATACAATTACATGCTGCAGTATCGAGTAAAGTTCGTTACTCCATAGTATAATCAGAGAGTGAACTTCACCCCGCTTCCCCATTCACGTATTATTAAAGAATTCCATTTAAGCCAAGCACAATGTTATCATGCATTCAGAAACAATAATAATGCATTTTGCATCTCGCCAGCGATCGTGTCGATGTCCGGTGCTTATGCAAGTAAACTGCACCAAGGAAAAAGCGCAAAACTCGTGCATTTCTCTTCGTTTGCCTCCACACCCACCCGACATCGCACTTATTCTTAGTCGTAAGTCGGTTGTGTTTATACCAGAGTTTATATTTAGAGATTCCTTCTCCAGATACCGGGTCTGAAGGGGTTAGTGTACTTTACCATTTGAAATTTCTGCTGGTCCGTTTATTGCATTGCTCGAACTGGAGCGTCGTCCAACTAAGTTGAGATTAATAAATACGCTAGGTATGTGCACGGTGAAAAAATATAAAGTCATTATCATTAATTGAAGAATAGATTATATGTTTTCTGCCTAAATTTGATTTTGAAGTATTTAAATAGCCTAAAATCTAGATGCTATACAATCTACTGATATAAACTATCATTTTTCCCATAAAGAATATATGTATAAACCGTAAAATTTTTGTTTTAATCAGAAACAGTGTTTGGCCTATACTAAATTGACAAGATCTTAACCATTTTTCCATTTTATACATTGTTTTCTCTATGCAATAGCAACATTTTTTATTTTTTTGTAATGCAAAAATGGAAGAACTTATTATTTGCTTTCCTCTTTATTTTATACATAGTATAAGCAAAAATAAAGTTCATCAAAGATGGCTTAGGAATTTTCAAGTCGTGTGTATTATAACACCAGAAAATTATACCTATCCTTGTCACTGATATTGTGGCTAATATCGCAACGTGATCATAACCGTGATCAAGACTTCCCGTAGTAAACGCAACGGAAATATTTCCAAATCCTGCAGAAGAAGAAGACTTTGTAACAAATGTCAAATGACAGCTTCATATTTTCTGGTGTTATAATACACATGACTTCAAAATACCCAAAGAACTTTCTTTTTACTTAGACGACAGAACTAATATATATAACTTAAGTTTTTATTTTTGGGAAGTAGAAAAATTGAATATATTAAAAGTGCTACTTTTAGAAAAATCAGTGGCGCCTTGGAAGCATCGTTACAAACAGCCTGAGCATTTACTTTTATCAGATTACGTCTAAAACTAATTATTAAATTATTTTCTTGTTCAAACGAATTCAGCCAATACCATCTCAAAAACAAGGCCTAAGCTCTTCAGTTTGACGTCAGCACGGGTAGGTCGAATTGGCCAATGATTGAGTTTACTCCGATAAGATCAATCGTTGGCCAATTGGACCTACCTGTGCTGACGTAACGCCGTTTGAGCTGAGGCCTTGTTCTTCATCTGGTATTAATTCAGCACAAGTCGTTTTTCTCGTTTTTGATATCATTTTATCACACCTACAATTATTTAGTAGTGTACCTGTAGTTCTAAAGTTACGTATTATTCTGTCAATCGTCATACTACTTGGAATTTGAAGATTTTTCTTGCGTTAAATTTGTGCATTTTAACGAGAAATAGTTATTTATATATCAAAGCAAGTACGTGTTTATAGCACCACAGCAATTGTCTAACGAGACGAAGCCGCGTTGGACAACATGTGAAATGACATAAACCACACTTAATATTCGTTACATACAATATTTTTTCTACGATCGTAACAGAAGTTAGTATAAACATTAGGCATTGGGTATTCTAGATGATGTTGCTATACAAATTTACGACAAAGCATGCGATTTTCGCCAACGGTAACATGCAATAAAAACGTATGACCCACGCTAAAATTAAAAGAGGTATAAAAGTTACTTTTGACAATACAAAAAATGTAAAACGTTATCACTTTTTACACGTTCGTAGTTAATAAAGGACAATCAGCAACGAAAAACGTAAGTGCATATGTTGTTTGTTTAAATACTTCCAAAGAATCACTGATTTTCTTAAAAGTAGTAGTTTTAATTGTTTAGATCTTTCACGAAAATGGAATAGCTATTTACGACATTAGGCCGGTGGCTAAGCATTTATGGCCGAACAGTACATCACGGTTGAGCCCGCTAGGGCGAGACACGTGAACTAGCAAGGCCACAAACGGGAATACCGGCCGTGTATCATATAGCATTTTTTATATTAACCCTTTTGACTTTATTAAACAATTTATCCCAAATTATTTGCTATCAAAATGTGTAATTCGTGTTATACGTTTGGCAGTACTGAAGTGTATTATGGGTGGCACTACTGTCTAGGTCAAATTCGAGGTTAATGGTTCGGAAAGTGTTGCAGCTAATCGCTGCTGTAGTTTTGGCCGAAATATTGTGTCCCGCCCTGTATCATCATGTTTGGCTTAGTCGTCTTATTTCGAAGGATTCACCCGCATCATCTATGCTACTTCATTTAAATATACCCTGTATAGTGGATGCAATTTACTTCGTTGTTTTTTACTCAAAATCAATATAAATGGAGTTGCTGCTCGAGGAATTCGATGTAGGTGACTTTGTTTGTAACATCTGAATGTAACCATATCCCCTACCCCTTGAAGCGATCAACAATCAATTCAGTTACAAAATTGGTACCAAGAGGAATTTTTTCTAAAAAATGATGTAAAAGATAAAGAGAGATTTGCAAAAAGGAAGGGATTAAAGAAAATGTCTAAAGATAACTAGAGAGTTCTAAAAATCAGTAGACATGTAGAAAAAGTGCCGGGGATTAATAAAGGTGTCCTAAAAGTAATATTAGAACTTCTGTTCATTACATGACCATGTACTTGTGGGAAAATAAATGTACTTATAACAGTCTAGTAACTTTACTACTGCAATTCCAAAGATTAGTAGATATTGTCAAAGACTGAAAAAGTGCCATAGAATATTCCTAGTGAAACGTCGCTCAATAATTCCAATGATTGTCAGATAGGGGAAGGTTGCCGGTATTGGACCACTTCTTCATTTTTACCCCCCCCCCCCCATTTATAGACAGATAAATACCTTTTCTTCAAAAGTTTATATAAGTACGTTTTCTTACATGAGTTTCCTCTTTAAAGTGCGAGTTACGATATTACACAACCCAGTTTGCTAGGAGAAAAATATTTATTACTAAACCCTTGCACATGGTCCATTCGAGGAAACGGGTTGCCACGAATGGACCATTCGGTTTCTCAATTGGACCACCAATATTTACACAGTAAATACCATCAATTAAAGCGAATATAACCGTTAATCAGAATTATTAAAAAATACAAAAAAAACAACACAAACATAGAACAATAGAGGTACAACCAAAAAGACTTATTCATAATCATTACCCTCCAACTTCAGACAATAAAAGACAAAAATAAAATGTTCTGTGGAGGCATTGGAATTATATTCAAGTTTTCATGTCTTTTACACAAAATACTATACCAGGATTCATCAGAGTTTTCACCAGTGGTCTTACTTCCGGAAGTGGAAGGCATATCTGTTCATGAGCTTCCCAAACCCAGATTTCTCTTTTGTGTTTTGCCTTGTTTTGTTTTTTTTTCTCGAGCTCATCTTATATGGGTTTGCAGTTAAAACGCTGGCATTTTATTCATTTTATCCAAGTGTAGTTTTAAAGTGGCGTTGGGCGCGCGGTAAGTTTTAGGGCAGTGCACGCATTTGAACGGAGTTCACCCTTTCGAAAAGAATTTACTGCCAAATTTAGTTCCCACTTACCCATTTGTAATACTTCGTTTTTAGCATCCCAAAAGATTGAAAAATGTATACAATTTCTGTAAGTTTTCCTCGATTAGACCGGTCCAATTGTAGAAACAGCACGTGGTCCAATCGGGGAAAAATGCACGTTTTCTACCCTAAATTACCCCATGTACCGAAAAAGTATAATAACCATGCAAATTAATATTTAAAACGTTACCTAAATCATAAATCTAGTTAAAAATGTCAATAGTTTAAAGAATTAATCACTTGCGGCTTTGATATCTCATTCGGAGGTTACGGGTAAATTACAGTAACAACACCTATATACAAAATCGACCGGGAAACGTCAAATGACTCAATGCACAAACGAAAACTTTGGTAATTTGTCAGCAGCTACAACAACAGAGCCTTCTAACGATGTTTGATCGAATTAAATTTGTTTATTTGTTCCTCACTTGTAAACATCAATTTATCAAGTCACTGTATTCACCTTCAAAATGTTTCTTAACTGGCTAGCCAGTAAATTTTTTACTGGCTAGCCAGTTATATTTTACAAGCGTGCTCATAGATAAATGATAGCGTGCAAAGCCAGAGTTGTCTTCCTTAGTATGTGTCATATTGATTAATTTAGTTGCTTGTCAGTTTGTCATTGTGAATAAATGGTGAATTTCTAGTTATTTACAAGTGAGGAACAAATAAAACATTCAACAATACACGCCAGGTAACCATTTTTACTGGCTCAAGGATATGACAGGCTCGCTTAACGGCTCGCCAGTCATCCCAATCCTATCGCCAGTAAAACCTGCTTTACCTGGCTTGTAATGTTAAATACTATATTTGACTCTGTAACTGTTGTGGTCCAATCGAGGAGCCAGTTCAATACCGGCAACCTTCCCCTACTTTAGAAGATTTCCAAAGTTTCAAAATATTGTAAAAGAATTTTAACGATTACCAGCGATTTTTAAAGATTACGTAGGTACCACAGATTCCCACGACATCTCAAATCAAATCTAGGACGAAAACCTCCCGGAAAAAAAAACCGGATAAAAAACCGCGGGACTAAAAACACGCGAAAAATAATCAGCAATTATGTGGGCTCCGTGGACGTTTAAAAGTACCAAGATTCATTCAACGGTTTAACAATTTAAGTTGTGAAAATTGACATTTAGAAATTTAACATTATAGTTTATGGAGATAAATTATGTCAATAAAATTTTGAAAATATGTGTTATATTATTAACGCATGATTTTCACTATTGGAATAAAAAATCATTAAGTCGTAACATGTTTAATATTTTAAAACTTTTAAAAATTGCAAGACGTTTCGCAACTTATGGTTGCATCATCTTGTAATTAGATTTCTCGAATTTTTTACATTTTAACAACTCATAATTTTTCATAATTTCAGTCATTAATATCAAGCTACATATTCTCATACCGACTGCGCAGGATGATAAGATGATAACAAATTAAGGAAACAACCTTGCATGCATTTATCTAAAATTAATTTACTTTCTGCATTCCACTACGCTGATACCGAATGTTAACGTTATATTAAAATGTGTCATTGCACAGTGTTTACCCCTTTAGGGGTGCATTTTCTATCATTTATTAATAGTATATTATATCATGAGGGACTAAAGTGCACCATTTAATCCCGCGAGTGGAGTTTGTTGCCTAGAGGGCGAAGCCCGAGGGCAATAACCACTCAAGGGAGTTAGGCACTTTAGTCCCGAGGTATATACGCTATTTTTTGCACTTTTGGGAACATTATCATCAAACATTTCCAAAATTTGGAATCTGTCAATTTGGAAACTGACAATTATAATTTATTACAAACTGAATTGCAGCAGGTCCTGGATAGCCTGAATCAGTTGGCAGTACTGAAGTGTATTGTCAGTATATGTCAAATTCGAGATTTGCAGGTTAAGTTTTACGTCAGTGTGTGTCAGATGACAAACAAAACCTAACCTACTAACCTCGTGTGTACATAAATTTACCATAGTTACGGTATCATTTTTACTTTAGTCCCTAGGGATTAAATGAGTTACTTTAGTCCCTAGGGATTAAATGATCTACTTTAGTCCCTGTTTACGGGGACTTAAGTATCAACTTTAGTCCCGGAAGTGCAAAAAATAAATTAATCAACATGTTACCCATATAAAATTTTTAAATTTTAACATAAAAACGGAAATTAAAACTTCATAATTAGAAAAAAGTCGTAATTAATTCAACACAATGTCAAATTTCAACTATATAATATCGTTATGTATTTTTTAAACTATATTTTTTAATAACAACTGATGATGCAACCATAAGTTGCGAAACGTCTTGTAATTTTTAAAAGTATTAAAATATTAAACATGTTACGACTTATGATTTTTTATTATTCCAATAGTGAAAATCGTGCATTAATAATATAACTTTTAATAAAAAACAATTACTTATTATGCCTATCGGTTGTGTTTTTAAAAACTACGAACAGAAGTACATTTCATTTAATAATAAAGAGGGTTTATTACTGCCTTACTGAACGAGACCCATGGTCGCCTACACGCTCCGTTTAAACACACCCTTATTATTTCTGTGATAATGGTCTGCTGTGCAGCAGTCTTACATTTTAAATGCGGCATACGCCGGGGCCAACAGCTAGTTACTTATCAGTTATTAAATATCATTAGGGTTGATATAATTTTTATCAGCCCTGGTTATTATTCATTACTGATGCAAGAATGCAGAAGAAATTGAGATAAATATGGAAGCAATAGGGCATTTATTTAATATAAAATACATTTACAAACAATTCACAACACACAGCGTAATGATATTGCTGATGGCACTTAAAACGTTTTCTAAATCACGTTCGTCTTCATTATATTCGCGGCACAATCGTTTAAGTCCTTGCAAAATTTGATATGTGCTTTTTATTCTTCGGGGGAAGCCTTGCTATGCGTTGCTGCTCTAATTGATTTTTCCGTGCTGGTGCTCCATTTTGTTGAAAAAATGTGTTATGGTTGACTTCAGGAAAACAATGCTGCTTCAGAAATGGCCGAATTATCGAAACATAACGGACTGGATTCACTGTTAATTCGGTTTTATTGTTGTCCTCGAAAAAATACAGCCGTATAACTACAAATTACGAAATTACACCCCTAAATCCAATGGTTTGGGGTTTCCATTTAATATTTCCTGGATGTTCGAACAGGATGATCTCTCCTATAAGAAGCTTCTTTTTAAGCGCATTTCGTCAGTTCCTTGCCCACGTTTTAATAGCGTGAGCTGAGGACACCACATTATTTCGATTAATATTAAAATGATTGCTAACAATCGCAGTGGGATTTCAAATCTGTTGTTATTTCTTTAACATGTTTTTTCTGCAAATTACAGTGTTGACCTGACCACTGTTGCATTGTACCAAAATACAACTACGCTGACAAAAATGAACGAGTAATAGCAACCTCTTATCGTTAATAAAATTTCGACAAGAAACATTAATTGGTAATTTGTTTCTGTAATTTACGATTTCATTAAATTTAGGGGACTCACTATTTTTTTTAATATGACAAAAAAACTGAATTTTAATTGTACTAGCAATTATTTTTCACAAGTTGTCAACTTCTTAATTAGGGAAATTAAGAATAAGGCACGCACGTTGCACAGTTGCGTTCAATATTTTGCTTAGAATCAACCTTTTCATTTAAGAAAATGCAAGAAAAATCGAATAATATGTGTAAATTCATTAATGTAACTATTTTTTATCAAATTGTCTCTTTGTCACGTGCTTCTCAGAATACAGGCAATTAGATTACACCCGTTTCCAAGAAAGTGTGCCTTAGTCACTTGGATTTTATTTTTTATGTCTAAATGATACCAGCTGTAAAACATTATGAAGACACACAATATAGTTATTTATGTATTAAGGACATAATCAATAGATTATAGCACGAGGGAATGTTTAAAGCGCGATGCGAAGCGGAGAGCTTTAAATTTCACGAGAACTATAATCGTGATTAAGGCGCAATGTTTTATTTCATTTTGGTTCTCAAAATGGACAAAATTCAAGGATTCAGTATTTTGGCTACAGACTACTGCGTCATCGTTGTGCTGGCGCTGTGAATTTTTGGTGCGCTATGATTTCTATGCACTTTGTTGGTATTGCTATATTACATTGTTGGTACTTGTTACACTGCTTAGCAACTTTATATGCCCTAGGGCTTAAACGCCACTTTACGCCCGCATCGAAGGCCAATAAACAAGATTATGGTTCCAAAATGAAATAAAATTACTAATGAATGTCTCTTGCTGGAAAGAAAATTTAAAAAATATCGTCCTTGTCAGTTACTGTCTGATCTATGCCCTGAACCCTTGTTTCATGGACTAGTAGTCCACCGGTAATAATTATTAACATCTCGACTTCTTTTTATATTACAATTTATCTCCTGAGGCCACACGGTTCGCTTAAGGGACACTCAGTATTTTTGGGTTGCAAATTCAAACTGATGTTATAGTTTACTGTACTTACTGTAATCACGATGGATTATTAGTGACAGTAGCAGAATCCGTTCATAAAACGCAAAGAAACACTAATAAGTACTTAAAAAAGTCGGTTTCTTATTGGAACTTTAAGTTTAATGTTATTTATCAGTATGACCATTAAATTAGGTTGCGTTGAGTCATAAATATATATGTTTAAATTTAGCAAAATATTAATGACCGAGTTATGAACGAGCGTGGATGAGCATAGGCATGACAACCGTTTTCGGGCCCTCCTTATCACTCTCGTAATTTCTGAATGATAAGGCTTGTGCGAGGGCGAAGTCTCTTATTTCCGGTAAAACCTGCAAACGTGGATAAGGAACCTAAACTGTAATTGAAAATCCATAAGCTGAAAAATGGTTTCTATTCTACACAGCTTCATCCATAGTTACTGAGAACAAACTTCAGCTATGCAAATGAAAAAGCTACGATGGATGAAAGTTAATCGGCGTACCAAATTCAATAAATCCCTAAAAAATTGATTTTAATGTAGCTTCCGGTTGAAACTTAAATAACTTTTTTTTTTAAATTGAACGGTTCGTTTATCTTATCTGGGGAAAACCTTTTTCCGGCAATTTCTAATAACTTCTACATTCGAGTTAAATATATCGAAAACCTCCAAGAGTTATAGGAAAAATGTAATGCTGAATACATATTTGATTATGTTCCAGGAGGCTTTCCATTTTTTTAAAATAAAGAGTAATTGTTGATCAAAACTAATTACTCCAGATTAGTTTCAGTTTGTATCAAATGCTTTATCTATGACTTCATGACACAATAGTTATTTAGACCACAAGTGTTAGAAGTGCAACTTTTTTCACAAGTGGAAAATAAGCACGATAACACGAGTTGTCTGTAAGATTTTTTAAAATTTCATTAAATATTCAAATCCAAGCCTATTTTGTATAGAATTTTATTTGCCTTCATTTTAGTCAAGCGCGTTGGTCAGTTCTGGTAACTAAGGAAACGTCTATTTAAAATCGTTCATTCCTAAATTAAAAGCAGAGTGTCACTTTTTTTCACTGAGTGAAAACAAGTGGCACTTTACACACTCAAATTAATTTAAAAAAGCCTACTTTTTTAAATGAAATTTTAAAAATAATTTTAACTAACTATTGCCCTTAACCACACTTATGTGTTTAACAAAATAATGCCCAAATGTAAAAATGAGTTAGCGTAATAATAATATATTTAAAAAAGCATTTAGCAACAAATTAGTTGAATTCACATATTTTTGAAATAATATTCGTCAACCGTCAATTGTTTTAATAATATAATTCCCATAATATAATAGGCAATTTAGTGTTCTTCATTTAATAATATTACGTGGACACAATCATGATTAGTGAAATAACGACGAATAATAAGAAATTTCCAAAATATGTTTAATGAGTAGTAAAATACATCTCATTAGCCTTTTTAATCATTCTAGTTGAGTTGTAACAATGTGAGTTTATATTGTCGTAAAAACTCTTTCCTTTCTTGTAATTTATTAGTGTTTGATAAGTGTGCTGAAATTGTTTGTGAATTGTAGGGAAATTATGTAATTTGTCTATTTTAACTGTCATCTATCCCAGGTCGTTTGGTAAAGTGTTTCTCTTTTCTAATTTTTAAAATATCGTTGTTTGATAGAGTTTATCAAACCAACAATTCTGTTCAATTTTAACTGATTTATCAATGTTTTTATTTTATTTTCTCTTTCGTGATGTATTATCTTTCTCTTTTGCTTTCGCAAAGGTGACGAAATTATTTTTATATATTCTTTTTCGGCATTTAAATGGTTAGCATTTAGATCTGACTAAAATTTCCATCAACGTGAACCACCACTGATTACCATCGCCTTGGATTACCACCGATGTGGATTAACATCCGACTGGTTCAACCACCGACGTAAACTGCCACTGACTGGAAACACCCCGAACGCATCCGACAGCAGTTGCTGCAACACATCTTATGTGAAGGACAAAGTTCATTTCTTCCTATATTAATAATGTAGCAACAACTACAAAATTTTTAAGAAGTAATTGATGTTAGCAGGCTCTGCAAGGCGTCATGTTTCGTCGCAGAACTGTTTATACGATAATAAAATTGCATGCGGTGGTGTTGCAGTTGTCAAAAAGTCGGTGGTAGTCCACTTCGGTACTGCATCATCGTTCATTGTTGTATATAATATGGTATGGTATGGCACACGCGTGTTATTACAAATAAGTCACTCGAGAAAAAAACCCAACTTTGAAATACAACACACTTGTACCGTAAATAAATATATCAGTTCCAAAAAACTAATACAGCAACAGTCAGGTAGCATTGGTCTTATTATCACTTTATATACTCTTAACTTCACTTTCCTTTATACATTTTTGTTTTAAGGTTATTCTTTTCTCAACTTTCCTTGCTCGGTTATTGTATTCAGTTACTTGCACCCCTCGACATTCATAAGTTATTCCCTGTCCACTTTTACATTTATTTTTTGTTCCATGCGTCGATTTTGTTGTGATATTACCATATATCTAGTTTTTTCCTGTCACACTTCTCTGCTTATCCCACTCTGCCGTATTATCTTAAACAGCACTTAATGCAAAGAACTGGTCGTGCTTCGTACTGAAACTTCTCGAGCGCTGTTATCCAATATTATCTTTCAGTGCCAAATCTACCAGTTTCACAATCTTTCTTGCCTCCCTAAGTGCCTTAACTCACTTATCTCTGCATACATTGTCATAGGCCAAGTCTGTAAATAGTACGTACTCGTACATCTTATTCTTCTTGTAACATTTTTCTTGTATTAGTTTAACTGAGTATAGTATATTAAAATACAAGTTGCAGAAGGCATCTATTCAAGCACGAATTTGAAATTCTGAAACAAGCCGCGTAGCGGCGAGTTGAGGAACAAATGAGTGCTTGACGGGCCTTCTGCAACGAGTGTTTTATACAATTTTTTCTATTTTCCGCTTGATACCATTTTATAAATAAAAATGTTTTTATTTTTAGGTTATATGACGTCATTTGGGTGCTAGAATGGAGTTATTCTAACACCTGAGTGACGTCATTTTATAGCGACTTATTCTAACACTCAAATGACGTCATTCGGGTGCTGAAATGGAGGTATTCTAAACGTAAAATAGAAAAAAAATGTTTCGCAACCGATCTATTTTGACGAAAACGACATTGATATTCCCCCATCCATTCCTTCGTCTCCTACTGTAGCCTCTTGACTATTATTTTGGCCATAACTTTGTATGTCACGTTTAACTGTGTAATGCCTGTGTTTACTCCCTTTCTTATAAAATGGACAAATTATTCCCTGTCTCCATTCGCTAGGTATCTGTTCTTGTTCACTAATTTATATGTTTTCTTCTGAAGCTTTTCCTCACCTTATTTCAAAATATCCTCTCAATTTTATCGCCGTCTGGGCTTTCGTTACTTTTTAAACTTTATGTTCTCTGTTTTATTTCTTATTAGTATATTGTCTTGATTCTTTCTCCCATTGCTAATTTTCTTCAAATATTCACTCATATTCCTCTTTGTTTAATAGTTTTTCGAAGTGCTGTGCCCAACTTTCTATTATTTCTTGTCCATCTCCTACCAAGTTGCCATCCTTCTTCAACATATAATTGTCGGGGTCACCAATTTTGAGATTATTAATTCAGGTAAGTAATATCTCAACTTAAAATGCATATATCTCGGACTATAGAGCACTAAATGAAAATACCTGTATAGCATAAGAAGATATATTTTGAACTTGTTTCTATTTGTTTGATGCGTCACCTTAACAACTAAACCCGATGACGTAATCATAATAATACTCTGTGTTCGATGCTTCTAAGTCTCTGCAAAAATTTCGTATTTTTAATTTTTGTCGTAATAACCTGATATTTTTCAATTCTGATCTCATTATTTGCCCCCCCCTCCCTCTTGTCTCTACATGACTTCTTTCACTCTCTTCTGTTGTTTTCACAATTTTCTTTGACTTCCTGTGTTTTCAGTTCCATTGTTATCTTCCTTGCTTCTGACCGGAAGTCCATCAAGGCCTTTTCATATTTTATATCAAACTATGGCTTGTTCTTGTGTATTTTTCACCTATTGTTGTGTTACTTTCGCTTTTATTGCTTTCCAATTGTTTTCTCTTGATAATCTTCCAAACTACTTGTATGTAACCTTTCCATGTGCTTTGCCTCTTCGTTAGTAGATTTTCTTTTAGATTCCATTTAAAGTTTCCTGTAAAACTGCTATTTCTGCTCTTCTTCTTTGTCTTCTATCAGCGCACGTATATTCAATACTATTATATGCCTGTATCCTCCCTTGATCCTAATGCAACACATTCTTCCATTCATTGTCTTGACTTTAACACTGCACATTTTCATCACTTTCTAATCATTACTGCTGTTCGAAATCTCATTGCTTTTTCTTCCTCTGTATTTTTATTTTGTACTTGTTTTTAATTACCTGTTAATATCGCTGTTTTACTTGCTTTGCCATCTTTTTGTAGTTTTTATCGCCCTTATTCCATGTGCATTTTTGTTAATTAATGATAATTAGCTTTTGGTATTCTATTTTCGTGTGATGACCTTTGTTCCTTTCGTCTATTACTTTTTTTCTGTATTTCTTTTTAGGCCATTTACCATGTAAATTCTCTTGTTACTGTTACCTAACTCGCTCTTCTCTTTCATTACTTCCATTTTGCTTTCAAATGATTCTAATTCTACTACTATAACACTCTCTCCCGTAATCCATTTTCCCATGTCGTAAACTTTATTTACCCTTTACCTCTATTTAAATCTCATAGATATATGTAGTAATCTTTCTTGCATCCTTCTGTCTTTTACCAAGTCACCTCTTTCTTAATCAGTTTCTGCTTGAGAATACTGATTTCCTTATAGCTTTTCTTTATTTCTTCATCTCTTCCTGCCTATTCTCCTTTCTTCTTCTTCGGTTTTCTCTTGTCAAACAAGTCGCTATCAAGGCTCACTCGTCATTGTTATGTTGTGTTGCTCTATTACTATTGTTCGCCATCACGAGCGTATAGTTGTTAGGGCCTTCCATTTTTTCTTGGATTATCAATCTTTCTAGATTGTCTCCTTCTCTTTGTGATACGTGGCAAAAATATTTGAGGATGGTCCTTCTGACGGGGCGGCGCCATATAGTAATACTGGGAAAGTGAGTATTATTTGCGATTTTCTGTTTGGTGTTCAGTATGATTATCCTGTCCTTCCATAGTTTCTGCAGGTATCTTGCACTTTTCTTGGCATTTCGCATCTCCTTTTGAGTTCTCTTATGCATCCCCCATCATTTCTGATTATAAAGAAAATTATTCTCTTCTAATTCATTCTTATTTTTTTTATCATCTCCAGAAATACTTTGAAATGTTCTTATCTCTCCATATTATTTGACTTTTTTGGCTCTACTCGCTCCTCTTTTTGTGCCTGCGCCTCCTTAAACTATGATCTTGCTATACTCCTGTTTTTCTGGAGACCTAAAGTTCTTTTTATATTTCTTCTCTTTTTTATCTTTATTTAAATCATTCTTTTATTGAGTTCACACTGTATGTTCTATTTCTCACTACTTTATCCTTTAGTTTTGTTACAGCACGAAATCACAAGCGCATCTTCTTGCACTGATATCACTCTATCTACTTCTTCCTTGGATTTAACAGGTTATAATAGCTAATGTTTGATGCTATTATAAATTTAAGTTCCCAGTTTTACGCTTATTGTAAAAATATATAACATTAAAAGAAACATTTGACGGTATGCCTCAGTAAATAAATTTATTCAACACCTTATTATTATACCGAATTCAGTTGAATGATATAGGTCATGACTTTATAGTGTCTTTTTGACTTTAAACTTTTACAACTGACAATGCAAAATTGATGTTATCTTGTTATTTATTAAGCTGCTGGATAAAATTGTGTACGACACGCCTGTGTTCCTGCAAATAAATAATTCACCGACAAATCCTCGTAGCCTGAACTTTTCTCGCGTGTTTTGCAATATAACACACCTTCTAGATATAAGGGTATAATTAGATCGATTTTAGACTGATAAAGTGGCCCATAACCTACGAATGAAATTTTATAAAAACCATAAGTCACTAGTGAGATAAAAAAATCATGTCACTAGTGTAGGTATGGTTGGTGGCACTGTCGCTCTAAATTCGAGGTTAATAGGTTAGGTTTTGCGTCAGTATGTGTCAAACAACAAACAAAACCTAACCTGATAACCTCGAATTGGACATAGACTGGCAGTACCACCAACAATACACCCCAGTACGGCCAGAGGTATAACACGACCCACACCTATTTGATCTGTCGCAGCTCACTCCCAATTAATTTGTCACTTTGACTTTTCACAGCTGCTGATAAAAAAATTTTTTGGTATTTATTGAGCTGTTTGATAAATGTTTATATGGCGCGCGGGTATTATTACAAAAAAAACACTCGGCCTAGTGGCCTCGAGGGCTCAACTTTTCTCTCGTGGATTATTTCTAATATTATAAACCATAAATAACTATTATTCCTTGGTCTTAAAAATGTAAACAAATGCTACTTTTAATGAACTGTCACACTCTATCTAAGTGCATTTAGGTAGAATTTAATGAGTTACCGATGTCTCTTACTATTTTGAGTACTGACACTTTGTATTATTTGGTAAATTTATACTAATGCTAAGCTTTAGTGATGTTTTTTCCTTTATTAAAGATACGTTACTAACATAATGTTGACGGTTTATCGGTTTATTAGACATGTTTATTAACGGCACAATATCAAGTTTAACTGCAGTTACTGGAAAATTGGTATACTAATACTAACCAAATGTGTCCAAAATTGGAAGTCGAAAAATTTTGATTACAACAAATTAAAAGCAATATACATCGTTTTGCCATCCCGGGATATATCAAATATTCGTTCTGCAACAGTAACCAGCTGCGACGATGAAAATCGTTTTCTTTATTTGAAGACATTTTAACTCGAAAAGAAATAGTGTAACGTGAGAGACTGTATAAAACTGATAATCATCTTTCATAATAAACACCAATAAATAAAGGATAAAAATTACTTGTTATTAATTGCTAATTCGTCTAATAAATAATTATTGTTAAAATGTTTCTTAAATTCTCAGTTAGCGATCTCTAACACTGTACATATTTAGTGAGTTAAGTACAATTTAATGGGTTACTAAAGCATTCCACTTTTTTATGTATTAATTAACAATAGTTATCGTACTTCAAACTTCAAAGTGTTTTTAAGTTTACTGCTGAACAGAAATGTTTTTGCACCGGTAATTTTATATTGCCTTTTCAAAATAATTTTCATATTTTATCGATTGTTACGTTATGTTAATATTTAAAAATGAAATTTTATATGGTATCAAGTAGGTTTCCTTATTGAAAGTACTGAAATAAAAACTCAGATATTAATATGTTCAGCTGTTCTCGCCAAATAGAATGTCAGCTGTCAAAAAGGAATTAATAACGAATGCAAATGCGTCGTAGAACAAAAGATAAAATTATAATCCGAGCCTAACACAAAATAGCAATTTATTTCAGATGTACTCCATTGTGTAACTGTAGTTTTGTGCCGACGACATTTGTCAAACGACAAACGCTACACGCACCGAAAATCTCGGACACAAACTTTGCGTCCCTTTCGAAAGGTCGCATTTGAGCCAAGATTTATCTCTTTTAAACCGCGCAAAACCTCATGAAGAAAGCTAATTTGGCGCCCCCCGGAAAGAGGGGTCTTGGAGAATCTGTTGATTGTCGACCAGCATGAATCACCTAATTCAGAAGTCGAAGGCTCATGGCTTTTACTGCTTTTCGGGCCGATGTGTTTGAATAGCACTTGACTGCTAGAGGCGGCGCAGCTCAAAGACGCACAAAAAACTGTAGACAGCTTAAATTCCCACGCACGTAATTTTTTAAATTGCTAATCCCCGTTGCCGGGTCTTAGGTCCTTGCTAAACCCAAAGTGAGAATTGGCCGTTGTGAAACGGGGAAAGGCTACAGGGCCTTATTAATATTTAAGCTGGAAAATGCCTGACAAGTTTTGAAGTCTGTAGATAATTGCGGGGGTTCTGTATTTTTAGGCAGGGTGGGACAGGGTGGAATTCCAGGAAATCCTTGGGATTTTTGTACCAGGCGGCAATCTCTGCCACTGTCGTGGTGTCTTTAAAGCGTATTTGGATAGCCTTGCGATGTTGTTGCATGTGCAGGCCTAAAGTTGGTAAGATGCTAAAAATTTGAAAGAAAAACTCGTCGCAATGATTGAATAGAAATGTGTCTAACAAAAATTATGTTGAATAATAAACTGCAGATTTAAATACTCTTAAAGTTTGAAACAACGAAAAGCAGAATTGAGACATTGTTTTATATGAAACTTAGTCGATGGGCTTAGTAAGTTAATACAAAAAATTAAGAGAGTTACATACAATTAGCTTACACCGGGTGTAACAGCTACGGTGTGCCAAGCAAGTACCTAGTTTATTTGAGTTTATCGGGATTAACTATTTTTGTTTTTACTTCTTTTACTACTATAAAGGAAGTATTGGATTCACCCCAAAAATTCGAAATTGAGTTTTCAACAGATCTTCACGTTTTAGAGTCCCCTGATCCCAAAAAACATATTTTTTTTCATTGGTCTGTGTGTCTGTCTGTCTGTCTGTGTGTGTGTCTGTGAACAGAATATCTCAAAAACGAAAAGAGGTATGGCATTGAAACTTCATATATAAGTTTTGTGTACTATGTAGATGAGACAGCAAGCTTTTGAAGAAAATCGCATAACCGGAAGTAGGTGTTTACTCTTGTGATTTTTCAGTTTTTTTCGATTTTTTCAAAAACGGCTCTAACAATTTTTTTTAAATATTACATTTTTCTTACATTTTTAATGTGTATTGATGTGAGATGGGTGATTTTCCAGTTGAATACTTCTAAAGTGGGTTTCTTTTTTTTTTCTATTTTTTTTATTAACTCCTATTTTAAATAAAACACCCGGTATATTATTACATTTTTCAATTCACCTTAAAATTCTAGAGAAAATTTGTCTCTGCAACTAACACTCGATTATGTACCGTTTTTGTAGAATTTGTAATTTTTGAAAATGTTTAACAAATGGTTAAAAACTAAAAATGAAATTTTTGACTAATTATAAGATCACTGTAAAAGGAAGTTGTGTGAGTGTATCACACCACATTTTTTAAATAGTATTATACATTTTAATTTAGCTTATCGTGTAGAGAATTCTCTTCTCTATTCAACCACATTAAATTATTATGCCCTTACGTAATCAGATTTAAAAAAAGGTTAAAAACTATTATTTAGAGTATAAAGAGAGAGCTGTAGAATTCTAGTCCACTGTTAATTGACAATGCGAAACAATTGCTCTGGACAAGCAAAATCATATTTGATATTTCATAATTTTTTGCTTCTGTCAGTTTCTGTTCACCACTTTTTTTATAGAATCCGTATACTTGTGATAGTACGTAATTTAATTTTAGTAATGAATGTTTAATGGTTTCTGTTACTTTTTTAAATTACTAAGTTCTGAATAGAAAATTATAACATATCATGTATGCCTAAATTTTGTTTGTTCACAGCAATTGTTTCGCATTGTTAATTAACAGTGGAACTGAAATTCCACAGCCGTCTTTTAATCACGGTTTTAAGGTTTTTTTAAATATGTATATCATTATGTAAGGATAATAATTTAATATGATTGTGTTCTTGATACACTGTCCTATTAGTTTATTAGTCTAATATTAGTAGTATGACTATTAGTATTACTAGGATTGTTAGTATCATCCATAGAATAATTGATTATAATCATTATTAATACTGTCACATTATTTTTTAACTATAGATATTTTTTGCTGTATTAGAGGTACTTGAAGATAGTTAAGTCTGCACTTTCAGGAATTTGTAATTTTTTTGTTGTATGTATCCTGTAACCTGTAAATGGCCAGTAGTTGGCTGTTGGTTACAGTTAAAATAATAAATAAAGGAAAAAAATCTCCACAAGATGAACTAAATTAAAACGTATCATACCATTTGAAAAACAAAATTTGATATCATTTCTTGTAAATCCAAAAGTTTAACTGGCATACTAACTGGTGTTGATCTAGATAAAATTTTCTAATAATAATTTATCCTATCCCTTAAATAGTAGACATGTTCGCTTGGCATACTTTAGCTGTTACACCCTGTATAAAAGTTGTAAGTACGAAGGTTTGCACATTATTAAAATATTTTTGACTATACTGGGTGGCTCCTCGCTTTTGAGAGCGAGGATATGGAAGCTCTGACCTTCCGCCTTGCAGGCCAAGCTCCTTCATGGGGTGTTAGTGCCTCTCCATTATTATACTGGGTGGCTCAAAAAGTAGAGGCGAATCAAACTTACTTTTTTTTAAATATAGTATCGCATATTTAGGTAGCTTAAAAGCTTTGTTTTGAAACAGTAATAATTATAATAGTTGCATTGGTCTAAATCATCAACTGTTTTAGAGATATTAACGAGTCTATGGAAAAAACGATAAATTTCAGGCAGCTGCTGTAAGTAACAGAAAACAACTGAATAAAAGAAAACGTTATCAAAAAATTATGAGTGCAAAATGGTGGTTCTGGGTTTTTATGCTACACAGAATGCTCAACCCTAACATATAGGGTGCGCAAACGTTTAAAATGTAATGATGTAGGGTTTTTTTAATGGAACGTCCTGTATATTTTTGTATTTTTGAAAAGGCATTTCAATGAACTTTCTTACTTCATATCCCCAAATTTAACCACTGTTTTTTAGGTACCTATGCGAATTTCAACATAAAGAACCATTTAAGCCACTTAAGATACTTTATTTAAAGGGCTAATAAACAAACGCTATTTTAATATAAACTTAATCACTACGAACTCTCCGATTACAACAAAACGAGGTTTAGAAAATAAAAATCCAGCCATTGCCGAAACAAGAAACAAAACGAAGCAAAACCAAACAAAAAATCATCAATTTAAAATAATAGAAACGATTAAATTTGCAAATTGTGAGCTCTCTGTATATCGCTGCTATCTAGAGTAGATTACATATTTGAACCTTTAACGTAATTACGTATAAGATTTTGGTGTAGTATTAGCTTTTGTTTCTTTTATCTGATTTCATTTAATAGTGAAATTAATTTACTCCTCAGTTTCTCGTTTTCTCGTATTTATTATTTCTTGTATCAACAATCACTGGCTTTTTTCAAACCTGGTTTTATGTTTTGTTTGGGGAGATAGTGCTTAAATTATTATTTTAACAGCGTTTGTTTGTTACCCTTGAAATGAAACATCTTAGGGTGCTTATTTTTACTTCCTTTTGCGATAAAAGAAGTATTGAATTCACCCCAAAAATTCGAAATAATATATCAAAAACGAAAAGAGATATGACGTTGAAACTTCATATATAAGTTTTGTATACTATCTAGATGCGACAGCAAGCTTTTGCAGAACATCGCATAACCGGAAGTATGGTATTTACTCTTGTGATTTTCCAGTTTTTTAGATTTTCTCAAAACGATTTTTTTCCAACGTTACATTTTTATTACATATTTAATGTGTATCGATGTGAGATATGTGATTTTCCAGCTGAATACCTCTAAAATGGGTTTTTCCCATTTTTTATTAACTTCCATTTTAAATAGAACAAGTTTGCTTCTTGAACTAACGCTCTATTTTGCACGGTTTCTGTAGAATTTGTAATTTTTGAAATTTTGTGGCAAAAATTAAAAAAAATGTTTGGCTGATTATAAGACCTGAAAGGAAATTGTGTGCGTGTATCACACCAGATTTTTTTAATGTTCAAACTCACACCTCTGAAAATACTTAAATTTAGGGGTATGAAGCAGCATGTCAAAAGAAAGCTCATTCAGAGGGTTTAAAAAATATATAAACAAGGCCTTTTAATCTAAAAAAATTCGAAATGATTAAATTACCAAATGTTGAGCACCCTGTATAGCATTAAAACCCAGAGCAACCATTTTACATTCGACAGGTAATTCACGAAAAACAATCTTTGGCATAAAATCATTAATAGCTCTAAAACAGTTGACGTTAGACCCATACAAAACTTATGATTAGTATATCAATACAAAGCTTTTAAACTACATAAATGTGGAGCATTCCATTAAAAGAAATGTAAAATTGATTCGTTACACTCTTTGAGACACCCTTTCAAAAGAACAATATTTTAATAATATAGTAGTTATAGCTTTTATATAAGTAAATGTATGTTACTCTAAGGTCGCCCGCTCACTGAGACGATGCAATTGCGACGAAACTGTCAAGAAACTCATACGCGATAATCGCGTGGCAATTGCTATGGGTTTATGTACTTCACTGCACACTGAAGCTACTGCGATGCGAACACGATGCGACTTGCACAAAATAGTTGCTCGAATAACAATGTCAATCGTGAAGCGATTAGTCGTGTTGAAGTTGCTTCATAAAATGCACGGTTTAATAATTCTTCTTGTTAACGATGTAACTTTTGGTTGCATATTGTATACAAGATACTGGCAGTCAATGTCAGTGACAGATTTTGTATTCAAAAAAATAATTACTGTACGTTATTTATGATATTTTTAACCCAACTTTACGACGTAGATATCCAAAATATAGGTGAAAAGAGTAAAATACCATCGCTTAGCATGCTAGGGCTCCCGTACAGTCCCATCACAGCATTTGTATTTGCCTTTAGTAATCAATGATAAGTAGTATCCATCATCATCATCATCATCAGACAGCTATATAGTTGTCCACTGTTGGACGTAAGCCTCCCGTAAAGACTTCCATTTCTCCCTGTCTTGCGCTGCATTTATCCAGTTGGTGCGGATGCGTTTGAGATCATCTGACCATCGCGTGGGCGGTCTGCCTCTGCTGCGGAAAGCATGTAGTATCCAGTAACTTCCAATTGAAGGTAAAACCGTAGTAAGTTAAATAAATAAGAAGGCAGTCGTTTCCTCTCTTGTGTATCTAAACTACATCCACCTTCCTGAGTACTGTGTCATAAAATATTCTAATCGGTACAACACGTCTTCATTTGTCTTCTTTGCCCGACTGAACAGCTTTCTTCCAGTTATAATTGAATGCATTTTGCGCTTACCTATTGCTGCAGGTTGCATGAGCTGAGATTCTGATGTACCGTCCACGTAATCTGTTTTAGATATTATAAACATACCATTTTATCCTGGTTTATGTTCTGAGCAGCTATGTTAAGAATCCGTTTCGAATGTCAGCACTCAGTCTCTCGTAATGTGCTTGCCGGTGTCTTCTGATTAACTATCTGTATATCACATATTTTGAAAGTTGGTGAACGAGTTGCACAAAACTTTTCCCATAAAACGGCTCGTGTTGATGGAATGAAAGTCTACATGTGGCGGTTCTGGCCCTACACCTTTACAAATTAATTTTGCTCTTTTTAATTGCCAGCTAGCTCAATATCAATGAGATATATTTTACTTTATTTACCTCAGTCGTGTGCCTGTTGAAATGAGCTCAGCAGTTGACTTGGCTAAGCTAAAAATTTAGCTCCCAAAGCCTCCTTAAATGAAAGCCTATTTTGTAATAAACCAATAAAGAACAAACCCATATTCCTGTTAAAGAAACAATGCTAAACGAGAGTAGTTTTTAATGTTAAATCATGAAACGGGTGACTATTTCTACCCCGCATTTATATGCACAGCAATGTGAAATCGACCACCAAAAGGCTGTTTCTACTACGTATTTACATAACGAGCCGAGACTCCCGTTCTCTGCAAAAACCGATCACATTCCGCACCTTTACGAAATATGCACATGCATATTGTCGCGAAATTCTTCAACACATTTACTCACGTTCCTAAAACTACTTCTTAGACTCTACGAACAAACAATAAAACATATATGTATAAATCGGCAGTATATTGAAATGTTATCCTAAACACGCTCAGGCGAGCCAGGCCAAGTTTTCGTTTCAGTCAATGTATCTTTGAAAGATTAAATGCTTTAAAGTGGCACTGTAACCATATGGTCATATAAATTCAACAGCGAATAACCTCAAACCTGTAACAGTACATAAATTATGAAGAGCTTGTCATATATGATAGATACATACCAACCTCATTACTACACTACACTGGTTACAACAGTTGCGACTATGCCACCACAATTTAAAACTATAAGTTTCAGACATGCATTTGAAGATGTCGCCGTGCTTTAATAACACTTATTACGTTATTACGGCTGTAATCATATGTAACAATACCCTTACAGGGTTAAAGTACATAGCGTATACCTTTACAATAGATTCTGAAATAACAGCTGTTATTTTTACTGCTAATGCCTAGCTCTGCTAAAAATGAATGCACGTCTAAGGAAAGACACCTCCTTTATTATATTGTATAAGAAAGCATCAAAATCAAGACAACCTGATTTCCGCTCCTATTTTCAAATGAAGTGCCACATACCTTAACGAAAACTTTTAATTCGGAACTACCCTCAAATGGAAAATTGTGATCGTATTTGTTTGTTTATGGGAGGAAGGTAATTATAAATTATCAACAATCTAATTGGTTCTTGGTCGTTTTATTCTTCTGAGTTAAAACTATTACAGCTAGGTACGTATTACATTAACTGTTGTTCTTTCGTGCCCAGTAATATTTACATTTCTAAATTACGAGTAGTTAAGTCGTAGAATTCTGATTATTAAAGCAAAGTAAAATGGTCATCAACCTTATAATATTGAATAGAAAACGCTAAGAATTTGATCTGCTAAGCTTAGTCATCAAACAGAGTGGTGGCGGTTCCAGTGATGGGGCTAATGACGAAGAAGATTTATTTTTTAAAGTAGAGAACTAGGACCGTCATTGGAAATAATAAGTCTTCAATATTTTTTCTGCAAGCTGGTTGGAATAATCTAACAAAATCTGAAGTCGTTGCTATTTTATGATATAGAACTGGAATGTTTGTGTCGTTCATATTGGAATTAATCAACGAAGTTGGTGTAGCCATTATAAATGCCATCAGAAATTGAAATCTATTTTTCTGCTTCTTGGACTTCTTGTAGCTGTAGTAAACACGCGAACTCGAGAACGGCACTTTTTCGATTTGTATTCGCGTTCCAGTAATGACGTAAAACGGTCACCTAACTACGCTGTCAGACTGATGTAGTGTGAGCACGCGTGTCGATAATCGAGCCTAAAGTCGCGAGTTCGAATCTCGGGTCGTATATTTTTTTAAATTATTGAAAGATGCGAATGCAAGTTTCTATATCTTTTCACCTTTAAATCTAAAATTCTACAGCGGCAGCGTCTCTCTCATTCGTACTTTTCGCTAACGGTGTTGATAAAACGCCGACTTGATTTTAAACCGATTTCCTCCGCTTAGGCTTCATAATTATTAATTCTCCTCCTCTTTGCAATTTATCTTTAGCCCAACTCGTCGCACATGTGCTGCGATCATGTATATAACATATAACGGGCATACCACATTGAAAGCGCTGTTTTAATAGATATTGATTTTATTCATGTTAATAATCATAATCATTTCTTTTGCGATATATTTCATTAGTGTAGAAGTCTTTATCTTCGGCGTCTGAAATGAGTACAGCAGCGTTTGTGTAACAGATATGTTAAAAATGGTATTTCCTATCCTATATCTTAGCAATTTTTCGTATGTTGGCCATTAGTGTGTCTACAATTACATCAAATAGAAAAGGTGCTGAGAAACTCTCCACGTCGCATTCCGGCGGTGAGGAATCTTTTGGGTATGGTATTTTTATGTACTTACTCAGCCTCTTCCATTTTATTATTTTTACGCCAGAAATGAATATCAACAACAGGGGATGTTATTTCCGTTTACACTACGGTATATTGTACTGACTAAAGATACAACACACTAATAAAAGGTATATGTTCAATACTGATTTTGGTACTGTTCAAAAAACGCTAATAGCTAAAAATCAATTACCTTATTCGATATCAGTTTTGACTTGGAAGTACAAAGTTAGTTCAACTTCCGTTACAAAAATAACTTCATAGACGTTATTGTACTAATCACTGTAAATTCTCAGAAAATAAACAGCAGATATTACATCTTTACAGTTACACTTTACACTAAATCACACAAACCCACCACAAAGTGTTAACTAACGCTAATTTGTTGTCTGTTTTTAACCATTATGCGAGGTTCTGCTTTAACTAATTTGCTTCCTCGTTTTTGTGTATTCGGTGTGGTATTCTAACAACTGAATTTTATATAAACAAACGTTACGTTATCAACAATCTTTCATTTTAAAAATCTGCGATTTTATTAAAACTGGCGGTTTAGATAGTCTTCCTATAGCTAAATTTTATGAATGTTATAAAACCAAAGTATTCAACGGTTTTCCTTTATATTAGAAAATCTAGGAGGCGGAGAGCTGCAACCGACCGTAAAATTAAACTCAGCAGGATGCGAATTTGCGAGATGTTTGTAATCGGATTTTTATATTCAGGCTATTATTTTCTGAACTATCTATAACCTGTATAAGACGAAAATTTCATAGCAGTAAGTCAATATTACATCGTTTTCAATTCATTTTAAATGGTACCCAGGATACCTACGTATGACACAAAAAGAGAAAGCACAATTCCACTAAAGACTTCATACTAGATTAAGTAAACATTCATTTGTTATATAATTACTTGAGTTCGACGAGTTTTAAATATAGATATTTTGAAACATTACCCAACTAACATATAAATGATTACAGATTGCTTTTCTAACTACATGTTGAGCTATGTGGACAAGTTACTCAGGGTATGCTGTTCGAAATTAAATTTTCAAGCCGAACGTCTTCCAGTTATCTCTAATCCGTTAGCTCTTGACAATATTTACCTACATTTTAATAACATTTAGTCTTTGTGTGCAAACGACTACTGCATATTGCTCTTAATTAATTACGCCGATTTGAAGGCAATTAATCTCATTAGTTCCTTTCGTAGTAAGCGATTCTTAAAAAAGGGAACATTTTATAACAAGCAATTCAGAAATCGTTACTGCATAGGTATTTCCTTAATTATCATTCTTAAGTTTACTCATAATAAAAATTTTAAATTATTACTATGCTACATCCAGCTGCCATAGATCCGAAATAATTTTAGAAACTCCCCTCATCCCGCGAGCAGGCTTGGATGAGCGTTCTTGCTGCACTCACGAATTCAACTTCACAATACACTTCCAGTGCAAGTCCGACTTTGCGAATATTTAGATTATACTAGATCCAATCTTAAATTTAATTACAAGAATAAAACATAGGAAAAGACAACTTTGCTTATATGTAAAAACAAACATTACAGACAAGGCCTAGGTATACTCGTATAATACCTGTATAAGACTCATAATGACGTATGGGGTTCAAACAAGAGTCGACGAGGTAGATCAAAGAACGTATTCAGAACGGCGAAGATGAAAATATATCTGGAAGAACTCTTAGCTAGATAGATAAAGAACTAAATGACACTATCCGATTGCAGTGCGACACAGATGATGATAATATATGGTGAATTAATAAAACCAGATGGGAAGAGATATAGCCGAAGACCACGCCAGAAATAGAGCTGGCAATTAACATCCCAGTAATAATATAACTAAGCTGGAAATAACAAGAATTAAGAAGAAGAGTTTAGAGATTCTCACCATCGTTTTCAAAGAAGAAACGTTTAATAACCTTTAAAAAAAATAAATGTGTGGCACCATTGTTAACATACGGACTAGAAAGGGCACCACTAAGAAAAAATACATACTGAAACTACAAGTAACGCAAAGAAACATTCGAGACAAAATACGACATGAAACTATCGGAACAACTAAGGTACAGGATACGATAGAGGTGGTAGCAAACAATGGAAATGGGCTACGCACATTGCAAGGCAGATAGCATAAAGATGGATAAAATATTGCTAGACTGGAGACCTAGAACTACAAAAAAAAACCGTAAGACGTCCCTAAAAGGATGAGTGGACGGTTTAAAACAAACAGCAAGAAAACAGTGGCAAACGATCACATAGCATTGCATAGACAACGAAGGAAAGAAGTAGAGGAGATCTACGTCTAGCAATGGGCACCTACAGACTGAGGACGAAGACGAAGAAGAGAGAAGATTCCTATCTGACAATGAAAACAAACAATGCCGAATGCCAAATCACACCAACAAAGCAAACGGAACCAGAAATTTATTATTGCTTTCCTAAAAAAATATCATTTTCATGTAAGCAAAATTGCCGGAAAATGTAAAACCCAATCCAGAGTGATTACCAAAATTAGTTCATCTTTCCATTTTAGTCTTTTTTTAATGGGATGTCGTGGGTGCATCAAAGATTACTTTTTATATGCATGCTTCAAAACGCATATAAGCAAGTTAAGTAATGGAGTTAAGGTAATGGTACCAGAATATAATAAAAAAACATAAATCCAAAACGCAATTACAACAAAGGCAGTGAACTGTGTGTCCAATACTGTTTAATATATTTTTAGTAGCAATAAAAATGTTATTTTGATGATCTGTCCAGGAAACTCATCAACGTTTAGTCTAGGCAAGATTAAATAAATAACAACTTAAAATTACAAAAATTCTACCACAGAAACTTTCCCATAGACACATATTTTCCACTTTCTTTGTCATGTCATTGGAAAATTTATTAGCTGTTCTATTGAACTGGAGCGAACCACATCCGCCCCAGCCAAATTCCACTGAATCCAGGAACTCCTGGCTGCACTTGACGTTCAGCCTCCATCAATAACGACCTGCTCAGCTGCAGTTTATAGCTTATCCAACAAATTCAACCGGATGATCTCAGCATGCGAAGGCCCCACGCGGGGGGCAGCACTAATTGGACTCTTATGGTGGCCGCCGGGACCCCGCCCCATGCTACTACAAACACCATATGTGTATTTTACGGCCCACTTAATTGAATTTTTAGTAGTTTTCCCGAGAAGTACAATTTTATAGTAACATGGAACATGGAATTGGTTTTACTCGACAACTTATCAGCACTTCGTAGCATGTTTCCAAATCGTTTGCTTGAATACATGTGTACCTGATTATTTATATGCAGCGTGGGGATTGAGCGGTGGTGGTCGTGGCTCGAGTTGGTGTTTTGAAATATAACTTCAGATTTGTTCAACAAGTTATAAACCATTAAATACGCAATTGAATTCTATAAGTTGCATCTTCTTCGAAAACGTAATGAAGAATGATTAACAACAGAATTGGAAATAAAACCTTGCCCTACAATGTCGATTCTGATCTGAAACAGAATGATATTTTGCATATACCTACCTAAAAAAATCCCTTCTAAAATTATCGACAATTTGATTAGGAAACAAAACACAAAATTGCACGTTCGAAATTCCACAACTCTGACCAGTCTTAGAAGTCGAGGACCCAACGAAAAGTACATCAAAATTCCATTTCGCCCGGCTACGGAGGGCTTAGAGAATTTGTAAAATGTGTAAAGATTCAGGCTATAAAGTTTTTTATAGTTAAAACAACAATATTCAAAATTTATTGGGGAGTCCAAAAGACAAACTTTACGGAAATCTGGAACTTACGAAATTATATGTTCCCATTATGATTCTAAATATATTGGACAAGCACGTGGTAATTGTGGTACTCGGTTTCAAGGGCATATAGCTCATTTTAGATTCAACACATTCGAAAAATTTAGTATTGTCCAACATATTTACGAAACGGGTCATCATATTACGGAAACTGACCTAAAGAATCAACATAATAAAATTTTGAACAGAAACGAAGGTCCTATCCCCCACTCTGATCTTTACGCTCTGTTGAAGTTTGCACCTGATTGGTCTCATAGGACACGCCCTCCGGGTCATAGTATTAATAGACGTCTTATAAATATGCGTAGTTAAATATTTGTGTGATTAGGGATTTTTAACGAATTGTCAGATTCAAACCACAGGTACTAGCAGTGTTTTAATATGATTTTATTGAAATTTAGACCGTAAGATGTATATGTAATATACAGGTTATATTTTTTGCCAAATTTGACAACTGTTTTTTGCAGAGCTTGAAATTTTAAAATTGCGAGATGTTGTATTCAAGCGTCAGACATTTAGAAAAGCAAAAATGCCATGTGTCTCTGATCCAAATTTTCCAATAAGTCATAATATTGATCTGCTAACGCTGATATTTGTAACTTGGGTAGCAGATTTTACTGTATCTGTTCGGCCAATAAAGTATAATAACAATATTTTACTACATAAACGAACACTTCATTTAAATACATAAAATACATTGCAAAAAACTAGAAAAGATATTAAATAGATTAGATTAGAGAAAAACGAAATACAAGTAACATCCTCAGGTGTATACAAATCAGTGCTAACTTGAGAATGTAGATGAATTAATATTCTTAAACTTTACTAAGGCAAAGGGGTCGCCACCTTTGTAATCTTGTAATTTTAAAAATTCGTAAGTGTAGGGTTTTTGAAAAATCGCATACATACAGGGAGAGCGATTTCAAGTCCCCATTTTGGTAAGATTGATTGAGGGATTGCTTCTGGTGCTGTGTAGTAGATTTTTCTTAAGGCTCACTTAAATGTGGAAATCTTTGAAAGTTTAGTTCAGGGACTCTGTAGTAGTTGTGCAATTAATGAAATGATACTTCGTCCAAGCCACAAGGACTGGCCATACATGTATTTCGACCTTATATATCTTTATTCCTTTGCTCACTTTGTTAGCATTGTAAGTGTTTATAACTGCTAGTAGTAGTAGTAGTATTGTTGGGAGACTCATGTCTAGCAAGTAGGCCTTCATATGCCCTTTTTTTCCAACCCCGTGGATAAGGTCTAGGCATGCAGAGTACCAGGTACCTTAGTCCTATTTAGGATTTTGTCGAGAATAAGGAGTTCCAACCTTAGCAAGGGATCTTTTACATGCTACACATCGTAGTAACATGGGACCCACGGCTTTACATCACTTCCGAATGATGGCATTCTGTAGAGGTTTTCATCCGCATCTTTCATTTTTAAAAACCTTGCTTACCACTGAGCTATGGAGCCCGGCTTATAACTGCTAAGTAAAACAGTCTTTCTTAGCGACTTTCTTGTCTCTTTTGAAACGACAATGAACATTTTGGCTATGGTACGATTCAAATGTGAATTAGAAGTAATAAGCTGTATATAATACTTCAAATTTATACCGCTACGTTTCTGTTGTTATTCAATTATTTTTTTACGTTCTGGGCTTTCCCCTTATTTTTCGCTTTCATAGAATTGTCCATCAAAGGGTTTTGCTAGATTATGTATTTTCATCCATTCAAATTATCTAAACTATTTCGAGACTGGTATACATTCAGGGGCCCCGGTCGCCCCCTCATAGAATATACCGGGGGGGGGGGGGGGTACAATTTGTCCCCCTGATATATTCTATGAGGTTTTTTCAAAATGTATACAGAGTGTTTTCACATTAATCTATACGAGATACTAAATTTCGTTGTTCTATTGTAGGTGGTGTTGAAAGAAAACACGAACCACGGAGCGCTACGGGATTTAAAGGGTTTGAACAAAACGTCATTTCACAGCTCTGCAGTCACGCCGCTCGAATTTTAAACAACTTATTTTCTCGAAAATTTAAATTTTAAGAACTGAAATGTGCAGCTTGATGTGATTAAAGGTAGATGCAATTTTTTAAAAATTGATTTCGCACGTGATTTCGTCATAATTAAATTATTTTATTTTTATCGTTAGGCCCGGTATTACAAAATAGCCAGTGAAAGTTTGCACTTCGGATTCTGCGAATATAGTCCTGAAATAGTTTAAAAATATACTCAAAAATTAATTACTTATTTTATATAGCGAGAGCATAATTACGCGGCGGTTATTTTCTATTTTCAACATAAAATGTGTAATTATTCGCAATGGTTTTTGCAGCACAGACAATGGAATTTGCTATGATATCACCGACTCTGCAGAACTTTCTATTTCGTCATCCCCAAATGGCCTAACCGGTCGTTGCCTGTCGGTCACAATTATATATATCAGCAATAACATGAACAAGAAGATATACGTATTGCTTGAGTAAGAAAGAGATAAACATATAATCCGTTCACGACCTTTTTGGGACAGAGTTGGCTATTATTTTTTCTTTTCATGTTGGACTAACTGATTCGGTGATGTAGCAGATGCAACTTTTTTTCTGTCAGTGTCTGTTCGACATTTTCTTGCCACCACATTGCCAAACGTATTATTTTAATATTCGTAAGAAAATAAATGCTTTATCAAGTGTGTAAAAGTAATTTTAATTTCCGTCAAAGGAAAAATCAAAATGCCCAATATAATTTTGTTACAACAAAAAATTTCCATTAAACGATGCTAGTTGCAGTTTAAAAAGGACAGACCAGATCTAAAAGAACACGAGTTGATGTCGAGACTAGAGAGAGATCCGGCAACAATGTACCTATTCAGAAAATATAACCTTAAACTGAAAACAACCTAACCTAACAGAAAAAGTGTCAGTTTGCATTAGGGAGTTTAGTTGCCGCAGAGGTACTGCCAACAAAATTACTAGATGGTCATAGCCTCACCTGACCCAAAAAGATCGTGAACGGCTTCTGGATTCTGGATTCTGGATTAAAAATGGAGGGTGAGTTACCTCACACGCACTTAGGCCGCATTAAGTGGGCCCATTGTGCTACCTCCCAGCAGCTCTCCAAGTTGGGTATCACTCAAGCCATCCAATCCTTTGAATGTACTTAAGGACGACCGCAACTGGAGTGTTGCTAATTCTGGCCATATCGGGCCAGAAGTCCCCCAACATGGATCCTCTGACTCTTGCGAGAGCTGGACAGTGGCACAGAACGTGTTCTGCTGTCTCGTCATCCTCGTTGCATCCGCGACAGTTTGGGCTGTCCACTAGTCTCATCCTGTGCATATGTTGGTTTAGAGTGCAGTGTCCAGATAGGATACCCACGACTAGTCGAAGGTTCCTTCGGGACAGTTGCAAGCAATATTTGGCTGTCTTTGGTGAGGGCGCTGTAATAGCAGCCCGTGCTTGACGACAGCTTTGCATGTTAACCCATCTTCGTATGAAGCTGTTTAAGGTTTCTTGATATAGCATAAAGCTTAATATTGTCAGGGATATAGGGATTACGGGTTCTGGCCCCCAGAGAGGTTGTCCGGAAGCCAGTCTCGCAGTCTCATCAGCCTCCTCATTGCCGTAGTTACCGTCATGTCCTTTCACCCATACAAGAGAAACAACATTATTTTTTGAGATATCTTCGAGAGCTTCACGGCACTGCAGTACCACACCTGAGGTAATTGTGCAACTGCCCAGGGCTAGTAAAGCGGCTCTACTGTCGCTGAAGATACCAATACATTGATTCTCAATTTTCCTTTCAAGAATTGCTTTTGCACCATGCATTATTCCAATTACTTCCGCTTGGAAGACAGTGGCCATTTTGCCTAGTGGTATGCTTTGACGGAGGTTCAGATCGTCAGAGAAAACTCCGGCACCTGTTCCGTGCTTTGTTTTAGATCCATCAGTAAAGATGGATATATCTGTATGCTGGGTAAACCCGGCATTTTCATAAACGTTAAATTGTCTATTGAAGGTATATTGCAGAGGGAGGTAGTCCACCATGGCGTCCAGAAGAGGGATCTTGTCGACGGCCTCATTCAGAATGCGGGTATGCCTGCCTCCCTTGCCTGCTGTGTGCCACAGCCCTTTGTAGCGCAGCCTCAAGGCGGCCCTTACGGCTACTTCCTCCACAAAAAGATCAAGTGGTGGAAGGCATAAGATCACCTCTAAAGCGGCTGTAGGGGTTGAGCGTATAGCACCTGTAGAACTAAGACAGGCAAGACGTTGCACATGTCCTAGTTTACTTGCTGCCGTAGCCTGTCTGACCCTGGGCCACCAGACAAGTGCTCCATAACATAGCATGGGCCTAATCACGGCAGTATACAGCCACAAGGTAATTCGGGGAGAGAGTCCCCAGGATTTACCTAAAGCGCGGCGACACTGCCAGAATGCCATGCATGCTTTTTCAGTTTTAACTTTTAAATGTTTCTCCCAATTCAGCTGTCTGTCAAAAATAACTCCCAAGTATTTGACATTGTCTGAAAAGCTGAGAGAAGTGTTGAATAGGAGAGGACTACGTAAAGGTCCCACCTCCTTTTTTTTGTGAAAAGTACCATTTCTGTCTTTGAAGGATTGACAGAGAGTGACTGTTCATTACACCATGTTTCTGTTATTCGAAGAGCTGTCTGCATCAAGTTACAGAGCGTGCCCTCGAACTTGCCAGTAATGAGAATGACGATGTCATCCGCATATCCAGTAGTATAGAATCCAGCATCATTGAGTGTGCTTAGAAGGCTGTCTACCACTGTATTCCACAGTAGTGGAGACAGAACACCCCCTTGCGGACAGCCCTTCGTCACAACACCTCTGATGGAGTTGCCTCCTATATTAAATTGTACTGCTCTCATCGTAAGCATGTGTTTTATCCATTCACAGAGAGTGGGTGCCACACCATGCCTGCGTAAGGCAGAGTTAATGCTCTCAAATGAAGCCTTGTCAAAGGCTCCTTCAATATCAATGAAAACTCCCAGAGTGGACATTTTATTGTCTAGCGATCTCTCAATGCGGTTCACTACAGCATGTAGCGCCGATTCAGTAGATCTCCCTGAGATATAGGCGTGTTGGTTCAGGTGCAATGGGTGTAAAGCCAGCATCCTTTCCCGTATTTCTCTGTCGCAAAGTCTCTCAAGCGTCTTTAGTAAGAAGGATGTGAGACTAATGGGACGATACGATTTGGCCTGGGTATAATCCGTACGCCCTGGTTTAGGTATAAAAACTACCTTCACTTCTCTCCAGCTCTCCGGTATATATCGAAAAGCGATACATGCCCGGTAGATGCGCACCAGGTGAACAAGCATCAAGTCCAGTCCCCACTGTAGTAGGGCTGGAAAGATACCGTCCACTCCTGGCGACTTGAAGGGGAGAAAGGAGTTTATAGCCCAGGTTACCTTGTCACCCCGTACGACCTGGTTTGCCACATTCCAATCCTCCTCTGAGGGAGGTGGGATGTTGGGTCTTGGCCATACATTGTCAGGGGTGACAATACAGCCTGGAAAATGTGTTTGAATTAGCACTTCCGCTGTCTCTTCGGGTTTGGTTGTAAAAGAACCATCCCCTCGCTTGAGACAGCCTGGCTGTTGGTTTGGATCCTTAGAAAGGATCTTCTTCAGCCGAGCCGCGGAGGCAGTGGTCTCTATGGAACTACAAAACGTTTTCCAAGAGTCCCTCTGTCTCTGGCGGATTTCTTTTTTATATAAACGTTTTTGGTCTTTATAGACCTCCCAGTCACTAGTAATTCTAGTTCTTTTTGCTTTGTTAAAGAGTTTGCCCAATGTTGATTTCATCCTGTCGAGTTTTGGACACCACCAGGAGGTTGTGCGACTCGCTTTGGATATCTTCAAGGGGCATGACGATTCGTAAGATTGTAGGATTGAGTTCTGCAGGATATCCACACTGATTTGCAAGTCCTCTACCTGATCAATCTTTTCTGGGAAAACCGAATCCGCCAGATGAGCTTCCAGATCTGTCTTGTAAGATAGTCTGTCAGTCCGCCTAGGGTTTCGATATTGTTTTGGTTGAGCTATAGTTCCAGATAATTTGAAACAAAGCCATCTGTGGTCTGACATAGACACAACAGGTGATACCTGCCAGCCCACAATATTATTGGAAATATCTGATGAGGCCAGAGTGATATCAATCACGGTCTGGCTACGCGTTGTGACAAAAGTTGGTTCACATCCACGGTTCAGTATTTCTAAGTTTGTACTTATTAGGTACTCAAGTAAAAACCTACCTCGGGTGTTAATGCCACTGCTACCCCACGAAACGTGGTGAGCATTTGCATCACAGCCAATAATTAAGTTTTTCTTGTTCCTCTCACAGTAGTTCACCAATTCGATCAACTCCGCGCTAGGTGGAGGGTCAATTGAGTCACTGGGGAGGTATACCGATGCGAAAATTACATCTTCCTTCCCTTCGTTTATACTACAGCTCATCTGTATCGCCGTAACATGAACAAGAAGATATACGTATTGCTTGAGTAAGAAAGAGATAAACATATAATCCGTTCACGACCTTTTTGGGACAGAGTTGGCTATTATTTTTTCTTTTCATGTTGGACTAACTGATTCGGTGATGTAGCAGATGCAACTTTTTTTCTGTCAGTGTCTGTTCGACATTTTCTTGCCACCACATTGCCAAACGTATTATTTTAATATTCGTAAGAAAATAAATGCTTTATCAAGTGTGTAAAAGTAATTTTAATTTCCGTCAAAGGAAAAATCAAAATGCCCAATATAATTTTGTTACAACAAAAAATTTCCATTAAACGATGCTAGTTGCAGTTTAAAAAGGACAGACCAGATCTAAAAGAACACGAGTTGATGTCGAGACTAGAGAGAGATCCGGCAACAATGTACCTATTCAGAAAATATAACCTTAAACTGAAAACAACCTAACCTAACAGAAAAAGTGTCAGTTTGCATTAGGGAGTTTAGTTGCCGCAGAGGTACTGCCAACAAAATTACTAGATGGTCATAGCCTCACCTGACCCAAAAAGATCGTGAACGGCTTATATTAGCAAGTATTGGAGAAGGCTTGACTAATTTTAATTATGACATTTGTCAACTAAACATGCCTACTAATATAATTTTTTGTATGGATATCTTTTTCTTACTCATATAGGTAAGAAAGGGTGGTGCGTTGCTTTCAGCTAGCGTGTTCCGAAGATATCCGAGTCTTATTGTATAAGAATGGTTGTCCCCCATAAATTTGATCAAAAACAGACAATTTCGTTGAAAAAAAAATAGCTTTTCAATATCGTTTGCAAATAAGACAAGGGATACTTGTAAAAATATAAGTCAAACCATTTTTCTTGTAAAAAATTTACGAAAAGACGTATGTGTTGGCGACAAATTAAAATAAATTTGAATAAAAGCACGCAAAATTACGAAAATACGTAGAAAATTTATAAAAATCGGCATCTTGTCACATTAAATTCTGCAAAAACGACAAAAAAACAATATTTTTATACAACTTTCATTGAAAAAAATAGTAAAATTTTACGAAAATACGTCTGTGTTGACGACCAATGAAAATAAATTTGAATAAAAATACGCAAAAATTACGAAAAGACGTATGTGTTGATCCCCAAAGTAACAAAAATTTGAATAAAAACGCACAATTTCGTTGAAAATCTTTACAAAGCGACTTTATAGTACCGAAAAAATGATGTAAAAAAGTTTTAAGAGTTATTTCTAAGCATAATTTTGCAAACGTTTAACAAATAAACCGTAATTTTTTAAAGTACATCACACAATTATGAAATCGTAGTTCAATTTATATGAATTTTCGATACTTTGTATGTGAAAAAATAGCTTCAATTACTAATATTTGAATAAAAACATGCAATTTCCAAAGCATTTCGTTTAAAATTTTAGAAAATCGACAGCATCTCCCATGAAAATTTATAAAAATCGGCATCTTGTCACATTAAATTCTGCAAAAAACGACAAAAAACAATATTTTTATACAACTTTCATTGAAAAATAGTAAAATTTTACGAAAATACGTCTGTGTTGACGACAAATGAAAATAAATTTGAATAGAAACACGCAAAAATTACGAAAAGACGTATGTGTTGACCCCCAAAGTAACAAAAATTTGAATAAAATCACGCAATCATACAGCATCTCACATAAATTTTCGCAAATATCGACATCATGTCACATAAATTATACAAAAACTGTCATCACGTCACTTGAAATTATACAAAATACGATATTTTTATTCAACACACGATGAAAATTGAACAAAAATCACGCAATCACACATCATATCACATAAATTTACACAAAAATCGACATCATGTCACATAAATTATACAAAAACTGACATCATATCACTTGAAATTATACAAAAAACGATATTTTATTCAACACACGATGAAAATTGAACAAAAATCACGCAATTACAAGCCATCCCACATAAATTTTTCACAAAAATCGACATCATGTTACATAAACTATGCATAATTTTGCAAATGTTTTACACTTTTTATAAAATGCATCGCTCAAAATTAAAAGAAATAGCAATTTCGTTGAAAAATTTGCAAATGTTTTACACTTTTTTTATAAAATGTATCGCACAAAATTAAAAGAAATCACAATTTTCTAAATTATATCACGCCATTATGAAATCGTAGATTGATTTTTTGAAATTTTACACTTTGTAACTGTAAAGTCACTTCAAATACTAATATTTTAGCTTTAGATTTTGTAATTATTGCAGATTCGTGAAAAACAAAAGCAGAGTAGAAATAAAAAACACAAACACTTTTGTAATAAACAAATATATTGTTCTTATTTCGTATAATACTTAATAATATAAATATAAATGTACAGCAGAATGTCTTATTTTCTAAAAATTCGCTAGCAATTTACAAAACTGTAGTTTGAGGTGCACGACATTTCAAATTAAAAAAGCTGTAAGTAATAAAATCAGAATTTCATTGTGTAATTTTAAAGTTTAAGATGCACCCAATCTAGAATTCCCTTCGTTTTTGGTGTTGATGACATCTGCCTTAGAGGCGTTTTTCTAACGGCCCTTTTTTTGAGGCGTTTCCTTATCGGCGTTCTTCTGACTGAACCTTTTTGATGTGGACTTGGATGAGTAGCTGGTATTTTTAATTTATATTCTAAATCGGACTCGCAGTTATCAGTTTCCATTTCGGTTTTTCCTGTAGTACCAGTCGGGGTTGGCTTCTTTTGCTGTTTAGGTTTAGCTAGCAGCACATTAGCAACGTTAAGGTCTTTGATGTAATCAGCAAACTGTAGGCGTCCGGGTGGATTAATAGTTTTTCGAGGCCGCAGAGTGTCGTGAATTAAATCGACTATGTTAGACGCCGGTAAAATTTCACCCTTTATAGTAACGGTACCCTTGTGATCCCGGCTCACATCGCTTGAGGTACTCAAAATGCGTAGGAACACTTCAGCTTTTTTCTTAAAAGTTTTGGGAAGTGTAGATAAAATAACGGCATTTGATAGGCTGTCACTGGTTGTTTCAATAGGTATTTTGATTGGCTGCCGCGCCTGGTTTGTGAAATGAAGGAATCGTTGTAAAACCTGATTGTACTGGATCCATTTATCGTGATCAGTTAATTTGGACTTTAATATGCACAGCAATGTGAAATCGACCACCAAAAGGCTGTTTCTACTACGTATTTACATAACGAGCCGAGACTCCCGTTCTCTGCAAAAACCGATCACATTCCGCACCTTTACGAAATATGCACACGCATATTGTCGCGAAATTCTTCAACACATTTACTCACGTTCCTAAACTACTTCTTAGACTCTACGAACAAACAATAAAACATATATGTATAAATCGGCAGTATATTGAAATGTTATCCTAAACACGCTCAGGCGAGCCAGGCCAAGTTTTCGTTTCAGTTAATGTATCTTTGAAAGATTAAATGCTTTAAAGTGGCACTGTAACCATATGGTCATATAAATTCAACAGCGAATAACCTCAAACCTGTAACAGTACATAAATTATGAAGAGCTTGTCATATATGATAGATACATACCAACCTCATTACTACACTACACTGGTTACAACAGTTGCGACTATGCCACCACAATTTAAAACTATAAGTTTCAGACATGCATTTGAAGATGTCGCCGTGCTTTAATAACACTTATTACGTTATTACGGCTGTAATCATATGTAACAATACCCTTACAGGGTTAAAGTACATAGCGTATACCTTTACAATAGATTCTGAAATAACAGCTGTTATTTTTACTGCTAATGCCTAGCTCTGCTAAAAATGAATGCACGTCTAAGGAAAGACACCTCCTTTATTATATTGTATAAGAAAGCATCAAAATCAAGACAACCTGATTTCCGCTCCTATTTTCAAATGAAGTGCCACATACCTTAACGAAAACTTTTAATTCGGAACTACCCTCAAATGGAAAATTGTGATCGTATTTGTTTGTTTATGGGAGGAAGGTAATTATAAATTATCAACAATCTAATTGGTTCTTGGTCGTTTTATTCTTCTGAGTTAAAACTATTACAGCTAGGTACGTATTACATTAACTGTTGTTCTTTCGTGCCCAGTAATATTTACATTTCTAAATTACGAGTAGTTAAGTCGTAGAATTCTGATTATTAAAGCAAAGTAAAATGGTTATCAACCTTATAATATTGAATAGAAAACGCTAAGAATTTGATCTGCTAAGCTTAGTCATCAAACAGAGTGGTGGCGGTTCCAGTGATGGGGCTAATGACGAAGAAGATTTATTTTTTAAAGTAGAGAACTAGGACCGTCATTGGAAATAATAAGTCTTCAATATTTTTTCTGCAAGCTGGTTGGAATAATCTAACAAAATCTGAAGTCGTTGCTATTTTATGATATAGAACTGGAATGTTTGTGTCGTTCATATTGGAATTAATCAACGAAGTTGGTGTAGCCATTATAAATGCCATCAGAAATTGAAATCTATTTTTCTGCTTCTTGGACTTCTTGTAGCTGTAGTAAACACGCGAACTCGAGAACGGCACTTTTTCGATTTGTATTCGCGTTCCAGTAATGACGTAAAACGGTCACCTAACTACGCTGTCAGACTGATGTAGTGTGAGCACGCGTGTCGATAATCGAGCCTAAAGTCGCGAGTTCGAATCTCGGGTCGTATATTTTTTTAAACTATTGAAAGATGCGAATGCAAGTTTCTATATCTTTTCACCTTTAAATCTAAAATTCTACAGCGGCAGCGTCTCTCTCATTCGTACTTTTCGCTAACGGTGTTGATAAAACGCCGACTTGATTTTAAACCGATTTCCTCCGCTTAGGCTTCATAATTATTAATTCTCCTCCTCTTTGCAATTTATCTTTAGCCCAACTCGTCGCACATGTGCTGCGATCATGTATATAACATATAACGGGCATACCACATTGAAAGCGCTGTTTTAATAGATATTGATTTTATTCATGTTAATAATCATAATCATTTCTTTTGCGATATATTTCATTAGTGTAGAAGTCTTTATCTTCGGCGTCTGAAATGAGTACAGCAGCGTTTGTGTAACAGATATGTTAAAAATGGTATTTCCTATCCTATATCTTAGCAATTTTTCGTATGTTGGCCATTAGTGTGTCTACAATTACATCAAATAGAAAAGGTGCTGAGAAACTCTCCACGTCGCATTCCGGCGGTGAGGAATCTTTTGGGTATGGTATTTTTATGTACTTACTCAGCCTCTTCCATTTTATTATTTTTACGCCAGAAATGAATATCAACAACAGGGGATGTTATTTCCGTTTACACTACGGTATATTGTACTGACTAAAGATACAACACACTAATAAAAGGTATATGTTCAATACTGATTTTGGTACTGTTCAAAAAACGCTTAATAGCTAAAAATCAATTACCTTATTCGATATCAGTTTTGACTTGGAAGTACAAAGTTAGTTCAACTTCCGTTACAAAAATAACTTCATAGACGTTATTGTACTAATCACTGTAAATTCTCAGAAAATAAACAGCAGATATTACATCTTTACAGTTACACTTTACACTAAATCACACAAACCCACCACAAAGTGTTAACTAACGCTAATTTGTTGTCTGTTTTTAACCATTATGCGAGGTTCTGCTTTAACTAATTTGCTTCCTCGTTTTTGTGTATTCGGTGTGGTATTCTAACAACTGAATTTTATATAAACAAACGTTACGTTATCAACAATCTTTCATTTAAAAATCTGCGATTTTATTAAAACTGGCGGTTTAGATAGTCTTCCTATAGCTAAATTTTATGAATGTTATAAAACCAAAGTATTCAACGGTTTTCCTTTATATTAGAAAATCTAGGAGGCGGAGAGCTGCAACCGACCGTAAAATTAAACTCAGCAGGATGCGAATTTGCGAGATGTTTGTAATCGGATTTTTATATTCAGGCTATTATTTTCTGAACTATCTATAACCTGTATAAGACGAAAATTTCCTAGCAGTAAGTCAATATTACATCGTTTTCAATTCATTTTAAATGGTACCCAGGATACCTACGTATGACACAAAAAGAGAAAGCACAATTCCACTAAAGACTTCATACTAGATTAAGTAAACATTCATTTGTTATATAATTACTTGAGTTCGACGAGTTTTAAATATAGATATTTTGAAACATTACCCAACTAACATATAAATGATTACAGATTGCTTTTCTAACTACATGTTGAGCTATGTGGACAAGTTACTCAGGGTATGCTGTTCGAAATTAAATTTTCAAGCCGAACGTCTTCCAGTTATCTCTAATCCGTTAGCTCTTGACAATATTTACCTACATTTTAATAACATTTAGTCTTTGTGTGCAAACGACTACTGCATATTGCTCTTAATTAATTACGCCGATTTGAAGGCAATTAATCTCATTAGTTCCTTTCGTAGTAAGCGATTCTTAAAAAAGGGAACATTTTATAACAAGCAATTCAGAAATCGTTACTGCATAGGTATTTCCTTAATTATCATTCTTAAGTTTACTCATAATAAAAATTTTAAATTATTACTATGCTACATCCAGCTGCCATAGATCCGAAATAATTTTAGAAACTCCCCTCATCCCGCGAGCAGGCTTGGATGAGCGTTCTTGCTGCACTCACGAATTCAACTTCACAATACACTTCCAGTGCAAGTCCGACTTTGCGAATATTTAGATTATACTAGATCCAATCTTAAATTTAATTACAAGAATAAAACATAGGAAAAGACAACTTTGCTTATATGTAAAAACAAACATTACAGACAAGGCCTAGGTATACTCGTATAATACCTGTATAAGACTCATAATGACGTATGGGGTTCAAACAAGAGTCGACGAGGTAGATCAAAGAACGTATTCAGAACGGCGAAGATGAAAATATATCTGGAAGAACTCTTAGCTAGATAGATAAAGAACTAAATGACACTATCCGATTGCAGTGCGACACAGATGATGATAATATATGGTGAATTAATAAAACCAGATGGGAAGAGATATAGCCGAAGACCACGCCAGAAATAGAGCTGGCAATTAACATCCCAGTAATAATATAACTAAGCTGGAAATAACAAGCCGTAACGGTTGAATTAAGAAGAAGAGTTTAGAGATTCTCACCATCGTTTTCAAAGAAGAAACGTTTAATAACCTTTAAAAAAAATAAATGTGTGGCACCATTGTTAACATACGGACTAGAAAGGGCACCACTAAGAAAAAATACATACTGAAACTACAAGTAACGCAAAGAAACATTCGAGACAAAATACGACATGAAACTATCGGAACAACTAAGGTACAGGATACGATAGAGGTGGTAGCAAACAATGGAAATGGGCTACGCACATTGCAAGGCAGATAGCATAAAGATGGATAAAATATTGCTAGACTGGAGACCTAGAACTACAAAAAAAAACCGTAAGACGTCCCTAAAAGGATGAGTGGACGGTTTAAAACAAACAGCAAGAAAACAGTGGCAAACGATCACATAGCATTGCATAGACAACGAAGGAAAGAAGTAGAGGAGATCTACGTCTAGCAATGGGCACCTACAGACTGAGGACGAAGACGAAGAAGAGAGAAGATTCCTATCTGACAATGAAAACAAACAATGCCGAATGCCAAATCACACCAACAAAGCAAACGGAACCAGAAATTTATTATTGCTTTCCTAAAAAAATATCATTTTCATGTAAGCAAAATTGCCGGAAAATGTAAAACCCAATCCAGAGTGATTACCAAAATTAGTTCATCTTTCCATTTTAGTCTTTTTTTAATGGGATGTCGTGGTGCATCAAAGATTACTTTTTATATGCATGCTTCAAAACGCATATAAGCAAGTTAAGTAATGGAGTTAAGGTAATGGTACCAGAATATAATAAAAAAACATAAATCCAAAACGCAATTACAACAAAGGCAGTGAACTGTGTGTCCAATACTGTTTAATATATTTTTAGTAGCAATAAAAATGTTATTTTGATGATCTGTCCAGGAAACTCATCAACGTTTAGTCTAGGCAAGATTAAATAAATAACAACTTAAAATTACAAAAATTCTACCACAGAAACTTTCCCATAGACACATATTTTCCACTTTCTTTGTCATGTCATTGGAAAATTTATTAGCTGTTCTATTGAACTGGAGCGAACCACATCCGCCCCAGCCAAATTCCACTGAATCCAGGAACTCCTGGCTGCACTTGACGTTCAGCCTCCATCAATAACGACCTGCTCAGCTGCAGTTTATAGCTTATCCAACAAATTCAACCGGATGATCTCAGCATGCGAAGGCCCCACGCGGGGGGCAGCACTAATTGGACTCTTATGGTGGCCGCCGGGACCCCGCCCCATGCTACTACAAACACCATATGTGTATTTTACGGCCCACTTAATTGAATTTTTAGTAGTTTTCCCGAGAAGTACAATTTTATAGTAACATGGAACATGGAATTGGTTTTACTCGACAACTTATCAGCACTTCGTAGCATGTTTCCAAATCGTTTGCTTGAATACATGTGTACCTGATTATTTATATGCAGCGTGGGGATTGAGCGGTGGTGGTCGTGGCTCGAGTTGGTGTTTTGAAATATAACTTCAGATTTGTTCAACAAGTTATAAACCATTAAATACGCAGTTGAATTCTATAAGTTGCATCTTCTTCGAAAACGTAATGAAGAATGATTAACAACAGAATTGGAAATAAAACCTTGCCCTACAATGTCGATTCTGATCTGAAACAGAATGATATTTTGCATATACCTACCTAAAAAAATCCCTTCTAAAATTATCGACAATTTGATTAGGAAACAAAACACAAAATTGCACGTTCGAAATTCCACAACTCTGACCAGTCTTAGAAGTCGAGGACCCAACGAAAAGTACATCAAAATTCCATTTCGCCCGGCTACGGAGGGCTTAGAGAATTTGTAAAATGTGTAAAGATTCAGGCTATAAAGTTTTTTATAGTTAAAACAACAATATTCAAAATTTATTGGGGAGTCCAAAAGACAAACTTTACGGAAATCTGGAACTTACGAAATTATATGTTCCCATTATGATTCTAAATATATTGGACAAGCACGTGGTAATTGTGGTACTCGGTTT